>PVIH01003717.1:14713-80228 GCA_004025045.1 Sigmodon hispidus
TTATTTATATGTTTTACATCTCTAGAAAAAGAATCCCAGGATTTCCCCTCCTGTGTGTTTTCGCCTTGCTTCTTCATGGTCCATGATGCCAGCTGAGATCGTCAGTACAATAAAGCCAAACTGACGGGATGGAAGCGGATTGTTCTGCCATTTTTCTAGGTCTTTGAGTTGCACATCAAATCTAGGGCTTATCACTCCACACTTGTTTAACCTGCCTGTGAGGTTCACCACGATCTTCCCAGCTCTGTGGTCATCAATGATTTCAAATTCACCAATGTAACCATGCTTCATCATCACGGTCAGAAACCGGACGATGACTTTGGAGCAGGGCCTGATGAGGACCTGGCATTTGCCTCTTTTCTCGGCATTGTTGATGCTCTTGAGGGCATCAGCCAAGACATTCATACGCACCATGGTGACGGCGCGGAAAGATGGAGGAAAGAGCTCCTTCATTGTTTTATATGTATATATCCTCTCTATTCTGTAAAGTAGAAATTATACTTGAAATGTTAGTTAGACTGTATTTTTCTTTTCTTTTTAAGATTTATTTATTTATTTTTATTTTATGTACAATTGTGTTTTGCCCTGAAACTAGAGTTACAGACAGTTGTGAGCTGCCATGTGGGTGATGGGAATCGAACCCTGGTCTTCCAAAGAGCACTCAGCGCTCCCAACCACTGAGCCATCTGTCCAGCCCAGATTATATTTTTTCATGTAAATATGAATTTTTTCATGTAAAAATGAAGGTTTTCATGTAAACAGAATACCTTCAATTAATTTATTCCAGGAGATGCATACTATCTGGTTATGCTACTACATAGGAATGCTAAAACTGATAACTGGTCTAAAGTAAAGCCAAGTACATCTTTCCTAATGTGATGAGCATAAACATGAAATTCATGGGATATGTTGGTACCATGAGAACATTTAGTTTCCCATCAGCCATCAATTTTTCATCTAGTTTATGTTACTCCTACGCTTCCTCTTTGTATATGCTTTGAATGAAACTTGGGACCTCTAACGTGCTAGCAGCTATACCATTGAACTAGTCTCCAGTGGTAATTATATTCTGGTTTGCAAAATGCATTTTTTATATTTTTCTGATTCTTTTGACATTTATCAGCTTTTGGTCATTACCCTGCCAACTGGAAATAAAATATTCTCTCTCTCTTCCCCCTGCCCCCTCCCCGTGTGTGTGTGTGTGTGTGTGTGTGTGTGTGTGTGTACTTTTCGAGACAGGGTTTTGGGTTTTTTTTTTTTTTTTTTGTAGACCAAGCCTGCCTTGAACTCACAGAGATCCATCTGCCTCTGCCTCTTCCTCTGAAGTGCTGGGATTAAGGCATGCACCTCCCCTGCCCAGTTTAGAATATATTCTTTACCTTTGTTTTTTACCTACTTGTAGACTAAGGAGTAGTTGTAATAGTTACCTCAATACTGGTTTATGAACTTTATTAAAGTATTTTTGTGGGGCTGGAGAGATGGCTCAGTGGTTAAGAGCAGTGACTGTTCTTCCAGAGGACCCGGGTTCAATTCCCAGCACCCACATGGCAGCTCACAACTGTCTGTAGTTCCAGTTCCCAGTTCCAGACAAACACCAAGGCAAATAAAATAAATAAAGTTTTTTTTAAAGTATTTTTGTGATTTTTTTCTTTTTTGAATATTACTATTTATTATATTCAACATGAACTGATCAGTCAGAATAATTACTTTTTGAAATTTAAATTACCCCTAAATAAGCCAGTGACAGGTCCTTGAATTGTATTCCAATGTCCTTTTGAAACATGAATTACTAAATCTCTCTTGTGATATAGAAGCAGTCATTTATCTAAAAAGATGAGGTAGCTTTTAGTAAGGGCTAATTTTGGAGGTCAGAGTCTGAATGTTAGGGGTGATAATGGCTACTGAGGGCCACTGACTCTAGACACACATACATGCACACACATGCACATTCTCCAGCTAGTATTCGCAGATTCACTTATTTATGTATTTACATATATGAGAGCTCTGTTTGCATAAATGCTTGCATGACAGAGGAGGGCATCAGATTCCATTACAGGTGATTATGAGCCACTATATGGTTGCTGGAAATCAAACTCAGGTCCTCTGGAAGAGCAGCCAGTGCTCTCAATCACTTTCTCCAGTCACCTCTCCAGCCCTCTAGCTAGTATTTAATAATGATTTTTACTGTGCTCTCCATACTTAGAGTTTTTAATTTTTAAGCTGAAAACTTGAGTTCCTAGTGACACTAATTAACCACTTGTATGGTTAGTTTAATACAACCCCACAATGTACATAGAATAATACAAATATCACTCTACCAGTAACATAGTGAAAGCTGGAGGAATGGCTCAGGGGTTAAGAGCACCTGCTGCACTTGCAGAGGGCTAGATTTCAGTTCCTAGCACCCCTAAGGAGACCCACAACCATCTTACCATACCTCCAGTTCCAGAGGGTCCAATTCCCTATTCTGACCTCCTCAGGCACCAGGCATGCATGTGATACATGCAGGCAAAACATATGCTAAAATGATAAGACAATGAATATATGTTTTCTTGCCTTGGCTGGTATAGAACTCTCTATGTAGACAAGATTGGCCTCGAACTCATAGAGATCCATTTGCCTCTGTTTCCCAAGTGCTGGATTAAAAGCATTCACCATCATACACACCTGACTCAAATTTGCCTTTAAATATAACTTCTAGGGATACATAATCAGAATACTGTGTCCTAGGATTATCTCAAACAGCTCTTCAGTTTGCGCAATTATGGTTGGCAATTTGATATATAATTAACTTTTTTGTTTCAGTTTATTTTTAGTTTTAGGGTGGTGCCTTATATTCTTTATGTAATTTTATTGAGCCTTTTGCAAATCTATGTAATAAAGTAAGATATTCTTGCACAACTCTATCGACTTCTACAATGCCCCTGCCACCATTCATTTTATTCCATTTATTTCCCTTTGCAGGTTAAAATAATAATAATAATAAATTTAAATTTATAAACCTAAAAGTTTATAAATTGTTAAATATCACAGATGAACATGTAAAAGAAAAGGAAATACTTTGCTTTCATAAACATCGAGGCAACTTAGTTTCAGAAGTAAAGCTTTTCCAATATCCCAGAAGGCTTACTGAACACCAGATATTACCTTTTCCCAAAGCTAACTATTGTCACTCTCTTAGTGAGCGTGTTTCTTTGCTTTCATTATAGCTTAAAGCTAAACATGGCACCACTAACTGTTGGTAGATTATGGGTCACCTTGGTTTATCATGAACTGAATGGCTGTTTGCCCTGTATCTATTTGCTATTTCACTGTGTCAGAGGAGGGCTAATACAATCTCACAGAGAGGTGGGGGCCTCTCCTCTCCACTCCACTTCAATCTCCTTCTTGGCATTCCCATCCTGTTAAGCTGATGAGGATCCAGAGGAAGAGATATTCATTCATAACCTTAGACAGAAAAGGAGGCAAAGATCAATAAAGGGAAAATTATAGTAGCAGAAAATATAAAGTCCCCACTTATTTACCCTTCATTTTATTTTATTTCCTCCCTCTCTTTTTTATGTGGAAATCATTGGTTAGTTGTTTATTCCTCCTCCGCCTCATTATTATTATTAATGTTTTATGCTTCAAAAGTTAGAAACTGTTAATATCTCTTTTTCTGTGTCTGTCTTCAAATTTCCCTTTTTGTAAGGACAGCAGCCACTTTGGACTAAAGTTCATTTTTATAACTTTGTTATAACTCAACAGCTTTATTTGCAAATAAGGTCATGTCTGGAGGTTTTCGAGATTTACGAATTTGGAGGAGACAAAATTCATACAGTTTTCAGGTCCATGAACTCATCATTGAGATCTCTCAAATTGTCCTTTCTCACTCTCTTTCTTTTGGGTTGTAGTTCAGTCAGAGCACTCCTTGCTCTTCCTGGACTCTGACCCACCGTTATGCAGAAACCTGAGACCTCACTATGCTACAACTTTTACTATTCTTTCCTCTCTCTCAGGAACATTTAGTGATGCCTGTCTGTCAGATGTGATCCAAGTGCTGTTGCCTTTAATCCCAGTGCTCTGGAGGCAGGAGGTCGGTGGATTGATGTGAGCTGGATGGAATTCCAGGACAACCAGGGCTATAGCACAGAGAAACACTGTCTCAAAAAGCAAAACAAAACAAAAACAAAGGAAAGAAAATTTCTATGTGCCACTGATGAGATGACAAGGGGGTTTGGTTCTCATGTCCCACAGTGGTTCACAACTATCGGTAACTTCAGTTCCAAGGGATCCAACATCCTTTTCTGGCCTCCAAAGGTACCAGGCATATATGTGATGTATATACGTACATACAGGCAAACACTCACATGCATGAAATAAACATATATAAATCTTGAAAAGTTCTCGTCTTTCCCACCTATTCACCCTGTGTCACAGTTACCAGACTTTCAAACTTCTATTATTGGTTTTTCTTTCTAACCTCTGCCACTTTTTCCTGGGGGTGGAGATATTAGAAGGGACAGGGAATGGATCACAAAGGGCAACTTTGATTTTTAGAATATAATTGAGAAGATGTGTTGAGGATGAGGCTCCTATATGTAAAAATAACAGCACGTGCAAGGATCTGGAAGCATGGATCCTGGGCACATTTTGCTTAACACAATTAGGGCCAAGTTGTTAGAGCCATTAGGGGGGGTATACTGAAGGAAAGCAGAGCTGACTGGTCTGGCAAGAATCTGGCTACTCCATGGGCCAGATAAACTGCTTGGACTTTTCTGTAGAAAATTATTTATAGCTAAGCTCTCCAACAGTGAATCCTTTGTTTTATTCACAGATGGCTCATCCAGGTCTGGAGGAGAGTGTAGCACAGTAGACTTCATAGGAACCAAGAAGTTGAGCACAGTAGTGTGTGTGTGTGTGTGTGTGTGCGTGCGCGCGCGCCTTTAATCCCAGCACTCAGGAGGCAGGCAGATCTCTGAGTTCAAGGCCAGCCTGGTCTACAGAGCGAGTTCCAGGACAGTCAGGGTTGTTACTAAGAGAAACTCTGTCTCATAAAGAAAAAGAAAAGGGGCTGGAGAGATGGCTCAGAGGTTAAGAGCACTGACTGTTCTTCCAGAGGTCCTGAGTTCGATTCCCAGCATCCACATGGTGGCTCACAACCATCTGTAATGAGATCTGGCACCCTCTTCTGGCTTGCAGTCATAGCAGGTAAAATGCTATGTACCTAATAAATAAGAACTTTATTTAAAACAAGAAAAAGAAAAGAAAAGAATGGGTCTATGATGTGAAGCATGGTGTTGAACAGGTTACCACTAGGGGCTGGTGGCCATTGGGTTGACAGTCACTGGGTAATCCTCTAAAGAATACTGAGTGTTGAATATTCTTCAGAACTGTCCATAAGGATGGAAGCATCAGATATGTTCGCACTAAACTAAAAAGTTCTCTAATTGAGGGCTTCCTCAGGAACATTAAATGTCATGTCCTTCAGGACAGTTTAAAGCTCAGAAAGGCACTTTCTATGCATTCCCAGATGGGAAGCAGAGAACCTCAGTGTTAGGTGTTTACAATAGCCATGCCCCTACCTGCAGGAGCTCACTCCAAAGCCTCTGACGTGGGCGTGTGCCTACCCTTTAAAATCTCCAACCATGTAGAAGACTCTCTCTTTCTCTCTTCTTCCCTGCCCTACTCTCCTTCTGTCTTCCCTCTCTCCCCCCATTCCCCTTCCTTCATAAACCTAATATGGCTCTCTTAGTGGCGTACAGGTAAGTTCTTTTCATTCGTGAAATACTAACACCCAGGGCTTCGGATGGGAAGATGTTAGCAGAGATGGGAGCACGCCACTCACAGTGTTTGGATAAAGCTAAGGGGTGGGATGTCCACCGTGTTTTCTTCCTTTAGACACTTGACTGAATCTATGTGATCCCTGACCACTCTTCAAGGTTTCTGATATTATAAAGTATATTCACAGTCACAGAACCTTGGCACAATGGTTCTTAGGGTTATACAAACAAAGAAGGAAGTAATGGGGCAGGTTTGAAGAATAGAAATGGTTAACTGAGTTGATGGGTGCAAAGAACACCCTCATATTCTCTACTTCAGAAAGGAAGGAAAGAACACAAGGCAGAAATCGGCCTTTGACCAAACATTCAGACTTGTGTTTTCTTCACCCCTACCTCTGTCCCTTGGGAACCCCTGATGAATTCATGTCCCGTGTGCTCTGCCTCAAGACAGGGTCACAGAAAGTATTTGCATAAAAGTCAACTTTAATTATCCATATTTGGGTTATCCAAGGATTGCCCCTTTAAAGGCAGTGAGGGGGCTCCTGGGGAAGGGGATCTTTTACAGTGAGATCTCAGTCAGCAACAAGGTTGAGGCCCACAGTGGGGAACGGCCCAAAGAATCCCTAAAAGAGAAGAAACAAGGGAGCTGAATTCAGGCTGGAGAGACATCAGTGCCTTCCAACCAGCCCTCCCTCCTCAAATATGAAATAGCTGCTTGGTTTGAGCAAGCCTTCCCCATGGTGACTCAGCCCAAGGGTTGATAGCCTAAGCCCCTGGATCCCACGTATAGCTCGTCTTCCTTCTGTGATTTTCCATTATTGTGGGGGCTGGAGAAGAACAGCAAAGCTTTGTTCAGGTTCCTAGAAGCACCACAGCAACCAGTTCTGCACAGGTGGGTCTCTGACATTTAGCTCATATTATGTTACCCCAGCAACTAATCCTGGTTTAGAAACCCTCCACCACCATGCTGCAGGAATGAGAACCTGTTTTCCTGGGAAGCATCAAGGGCTGGGACTCACTTCTTACAGGCTGCTTCTACATGGAGGATGTGTATAGGGCAAAGCAGGAGAGGACAATTGTTAGCTATTACCCCAATCCAAGCCCTTTCCACCTTTCTGGACCAGAATCACATCTCCATTGTCATTCCTTGCTCTTCTTAATGTCCTATTACCCAACATCATTGTAGTGACTTTAAAAAAAAGTTTTGCTCTGTAGCTTTTAAACTTACACTCTTGCCACCTGAGCTTCGTGAATACTAGATTACAGCATGCACCACCATGCCTCACAACTTGGGTGGCCTTTTCAAAACTAAATGTCTCATTGGGATATTGCCTTCCTCAAAATATTCCGGGAACTCCCCACCATCCTTGAAGTGAAATGTAAAGTGTGCTCTGTGAGCGCCTACGAGGGTTTCCTTCTGCATCCTCAGCTCGCTGTCACTGGATGCTCTGTTCCTCTGACTGATCATGGCATTCTGGCCTTCAGCCATGTGTGGTCACAGTGCCTCCTCCTTTGTGTCTTCTGCCTGCTATTCTCTTACTGTTTGTGTCTGAGTCCTAAACCAGACTTTTCACTATGGAGAAATCTGATGTTTGGAACACCCCCACCCCAAGGCCTTGAGAGAGAGAGAGAGAGAGAGAGAGAGAGAGAGAGAGAGAGAGAGAGAGAGAGAGAGCAAGAATCATACAGGAGAAGCAAGAAATTTGGAGACCTGAGTTTAGTTGCATGGACATAGTATTGCAGGTTGAGGAGATCTTATTACCAGCCTGTGTCCCAAGACTTCCATCTATAAAGAGACTAGGTGTGGGGGCTGGAGAGATAGCTCAATAGTTAAGAGGACTGACTGTTCTTCCAGAGGTCCTGAGTTCAATTCCCAGCAACCACATGGTGGCTCACAACCATCTATGATGACATCTGGTGCCCTCTTCTGTATACTGTATATATAATAAATAAATCTTAAAAAAAATAGAGAGAGACTAGGTGGGTGTTTTCTAGGGCTGGAGAGATGGCTCAATGGTTAAGAACACTGACTGTTCTTCCAGAGGTCCTAAGTTCAATTCCCAGCAATCACATGGTGGCTTACAACCATCTATGATGACACCTGGTGCTCTCTTCTGTATGTTGTATACATAATAAATAAATCTTAAAAAAAATAGAGAGAGACTAGGTGGGTGATTTCTAGTTGAGACTACAAGGAGATGCCTCTGAGTCTTTCTCCTGCCATACCAAAGCAAGGTGGATGATGATGAAGATGATATTGCAGCCTCTGTACTGTGCCTCCACTATATACAGAGCTCATCTTAGCTAAGCTGACAGCCCTTTCGTTTTCAATTCCTGTTTTAAACTCAAACCGGATGCATCATCTTTCAGCTCTGTCCTCCTGGGGAGCTCCCAGCAGCTGTGCCATGCCCCTCCCTCCTGCTCATCTGGATACCTAGACAGTAGTCTACAAGCAAGTACAACTATCCTTTGAGGGCAAGAGTATGTTTCATCCTTCTTTTATACCCCCCTCCAACATGTCCTTAATGATTCCAGTGTCCTTAGGAGGACTGAGCCCCTCACCTTGGGAGGCTGGGTTGCTTCTTGTTTTGGAGCCGGGGCCTTTGGAACCACTTTAGTGACAAAGCATCGGTCCCTGTTCACCTTGACCGCTGGACTCTAAGGGTAGAGAAGGAAGGATACAGGAAATGGGCAGGAAGGAAGCAGGAAGACAATCTGAGTGGGAAGGTCAATGGAATCCAAAACCAGAGCTTCATGGTTGAGGGGAAGATAAATGGTCTCACCTTGGGGTATAGGAGTCCAAGTTTCTCCTCTTGCTTACTCCTAGAAGAGACAGAAGTGACTGATGGAACCTAGGCTTGAAAATACCTCCCTCTCCCTCTAAGTACATCATTATCCCCATAGAACTATTCCCCACTGATCCAAGAGGTGAGTGCTGAAGCACAGAACTGTTAACTTCTAGGCACAGTTCTACTACCCTAAGTAGCCGGGACCAGCCATAGGTTTCCATACCTCACCCCAGTGGTTGCAGTGGGGGAAACGGCCTTTCCATCCTTCCGGCATGGGTTTTGGAGGTGGAGCCTATTGAGATGTTCCACCTTTTTGTTCAGTACCTCTTCGGCTAAGTCATCTGTTGAGAACAAGCCTGTAGGATGAAAGGGTGGGGTGAATTGACACGGGGGCCCAGAGGGACCTCTCCCCTCAAAATATATAAGGACCATATTTAATGGAGAAAGTTAAGTGATGTGGTATGGAAAGGTTGCTGAGCACAGTCCTGGCATGTCATAGCTAATGGATCTACTGATTCGCTTGTTGACACAGTAGGAGTAAGTGAATCTAAAGATAAAAACAAGGTTCCCAAACCAAACAACAAAAACTCCTACAATGCATTTATGCAAACTTTGGTGTGTGTCAGTTTCTTGCAAGGTTTATTAGTACAAGATTGCTGGTTTTTCATATCTAGATTCAGTAGGTTAGGGTGAAGTTCAAGAATTACATTTAGTATTTTACCTTGTGTGTGTGTGTGTGTGTGGACCAGAGTGTCTTACCCCATCATTTCCCATATTTTTTTGAGACTGTGATTTTTTTTTTGCCTTTCATTTAATTCTGTTTATCATTATTACCACCACCATCATCATTGTGAGTGTGTGTGTGTGTGTGTGTGTGTATCCTCATGAGTTTGTGCATGTTGTTGGAGGTCAGAGCATAATTTATGGAGACGCTTCTCTTCTTTGACCTTTGCATGGATTCTGAAATTTGAACTCAGTTCATCCAGCTTGGTGGCAAATGCCTTTACCCACTGATTATTCATCTTATTTTTGAGATAGTCTTTTATTGACTTTATTAAGCTAGAGTAACTGTCCAGTGAGCTCCAGAGGTCTCCCTGTAGAGACACCGCTAGCCTAGGATTTATGGATATGCCACCGCTCCTGGCTTCTATGTGAATGATGGGGATTCAAACTCAGGTCCCCATAATTGGATGGTGGACATTTTCCAACTGAGTCACCCCCAAACTTAAGATTTAATATTTCTGACAGATTCCCTGATGATAATACATATGCTGCTGGTCTAGGAACTTTTCAAAGAATTGGATATAGTAATATGGACTCAAGGCAGATTTTCTAACCTACCTACACACATGTGAAACTATGGAAGAGTCAGCCATCCATCCCTAGTGGACTTCCTGTCTCTCTCTATTACATAGCCTCCCTGCTTTTCTACTCAGAGGCTGAGATGTGCAGCTGGTCTCTTGGCTGATCACTTAAAGAATCCTGACTCTAGAAAAATTCAAATAATGTTGAGGTTAGAACTAGTCCCAAGGATTTATATGCTGGCCTCTGACACAGGTTCTTTGTCTGGAGTCTATCTCACCCTTTTCGTGTTCCTTTCCCTGTAGTATTATAAATGAGATTTAGAGTTAAATATCAGGAGAAAGCTGAAATATTAGAGAGAGGAAGTATTACAGTTACTTTTTATTTAGTTTTCTTGTAACTTTTTTTAGTTTTGTTTTTAGTTGTTTTCATTAGTTACTTTTGTCGGTCGCTTCTCCCAGTTGTTTAGGTTTTATTAAATATGTAATATATATCTACACTTCCCCACTAAGGTGATAAAAAAATAGAGACATGCAAGCAAAAGAAATTCGACTGCCTCACTACCCTCTCTCCCCTATATCTGACTGAGCCCCCATCTCTGTTCTTCTTCAGCTTTTACTTACCTTGGGGTACAATCTCATGGAATAAATGTTGTAATTGCCGGAAGATTGCAGCAACAAGTCCTTGAAATGGCCAAAGCTGCACGGTTGTTACTTGGCCCTGACCATCTAAGGGCAAAATAGTACTGTCAGCAAATGCCTTGGTCTTAATCATCCCAAATAGCATCTGAAGGGAAGCCACTCCCTTCTCCCCATTGTTAACACAAATCCAGGTCCATTCCCTTTATGGGAGTTCTCTTTGTCATTTTCTACCTCATTATCACCAGTCCCTGTGATCCATTCACTTTATTTTCATTGTTTGACATAGGGACTTATTAAATAGCTCTGGCTGTCCTGAAGCTCACTATGTAGACCAGGCTGGTCCAGAACTCACAGAGATCTACCTGCCTCTGCCTCCAAAGCCCTGGAATTAAAGGTGGACATCACCACACCTGGCTTCCATTCACTGTTGATATCCATATCTAGGCAAAAAGGAGGCACACAGGCAAAAAAAAAAAATCCTGTGAAGGTGAAGGTGCAAAGAATCTTGGAGAGTTCCCACATGTCGTGGGCAATCCAATGGACAGGTGGAGTCTGAGAAAGCAGATAAACCGAACCTTAAGAAAACTCTGAAGGCAGGAGGGATTAGGGAGAAGAACTGGAATCCTTGAAAAGATAAAGTCTCTTCAGGGGTTTGGGTCTCAGACTACCCTCCATACCAAAATCTGTAGATCTTCAAAACCCTAATACAAAATGGTTTGTTGCTTGTATGTTACTTACAAATATCCTCCTGCACACCTTATTTTCAATTGCATGTGTATGTGTGTGTGCACTCACACACATGCACGGATGCACATAAAAGCATGTGCCACAGCACCAGTTTGAAGATCTGAGGACAGCTCCCATAGTCAAACACCCCCTTCTACTATGTGGGTGCTAAGAGCTCTACTCAGGTTGTCAGGCTTGGTGGCAAATGTCTTATCTGCTGAGTCCTCCTGCCAATCCCTTCCTGTATATTTTAAATAATCTCCCAATTATTTATAATACTAATATATAATGCAAATAGTTGAGGCAAGGGGGAAAAAGTCTGCATCCAATGCACAGTTGGTACAACTGAGGATGCAGAATTTGTGGGCAGAGGGGGCTGACTGTGTTCTTGTGTGTTAAGTCTGAAGACTGGGATCGCTTCTCTAAAGCCCAGAGTTTGCCCAACTGTGTGTAAGAGCGGGGATGAAGAAACACCCCATTCTTGTTCCAGAGAAATAAATAGGGTTAAAGAAAAATCTCCCTATCCCACTACAGCAAATTTAAAAAGAGAAGAAAGGAAGGAAGAAAAAGAAAAAGGCAGACTCTTGCTAAGCATCTCAGGCTGGCTTGGAATTCTCAATACTGATTCAGCCTCTTTACGAGAATCATGTAGGTCTTCAGAGAAAGAGCAAGTCTCCTCCTCACTCCATTCAGATGGATGCCCAATACAATTAACTTCCCGACCCCAGGAAAAGGTGGAACTCCAGTGCCCTGGTGAAAAAGAGGACTTCCAGAGGCGAGGCGATGTTGTCTGAGACAGCAGCGTCCCTAGAGCGGTGGGAAGTGTCGGGGTGTGGAGATACGTACACCGGGATCCACAGAATGGCTGGAACTATCCGTGGTGCTGAGGGACAGGAGTGGTCACCGTGGGCGGTAACGAGAGACTCCTCGGTTTCTGCACTTTACCCTCCACCTCCATTTACCCCATCTCCACCCTGCCTCAGCCCTCCTCCCTTCTCTGACCCAGGTCTCCTCCCACAGTGCTTTGCGAATGCTCTGCATTGGCTTCCAAACCCAAGAATCCCGCTGGGAGACTGGACGTCAGACTAGGACTTTATGCAGGGTCTGCGCAGGTATTCTGAGACTGCGCAGTCTGTCCCCGACTGTTGCGAAGTGCGTGACAGGTCCATCCAGGATGGCGCAGAATAGAACTGAGAAAGGAGAATGGTTTTCTTCCCCCCCCCAACCTGTTTTACTCCAACCTAGCCACCCACCCCCACCCCACCCGGGTCCTGAAACCGGATCCCAGCCCCTGAACTCTGCGGGCCTATGACTGAGCCTTGATTTATCTCTCATCCCCACCCACTTACTACCTTGATCCCGGACTAGGTACTCAGATACAAGCATTCCTGTTCCTACACTAAGCCCTGCTCATCTCTTTCCTGGCACTTCAGAAGCGTCTGGCGTGTACCGCGGCCACTCTTGGCTCGTCTGTCTTCCCCAATCTTTCCGAACCCCCATCTTTGACCATAGGGTCTTCTATGTCTAGACCCCGTACACCAAACCCCAGGACCTGTCTTTGAGACACTCAGCATCTCTCCCCTGTCATCCCAAACGGTTTTCCTCCTAAGTTTCAGCCTTGAAAGCCAAATCCTCTGCTCTCAGAATTGCTCTCTAGCCCTGCCCGCATCCCCGGGGTTTCCTCCTGACCGTGGGTATTTTTGTCGCTGCAGGTGGCTGGATGACTGTAAAGCAGAAGGAAGCAGACCAGGAGCTGAAGCCCCCCGGAGCGCGTGGGCCTCAACGAGCTCTGCATCTTCGGTAGTTCTCAGCGCTCACTTCCCCGGACTAGGTCGCAGTGCAAGTAGCAGCATCAGCCAGGGGGTTGGGCCAGGATGTCACTTTCCACCCGCTAGCGACGTGACCAGGGATCTGCAGAGCCCTCCTCTGCATCTCGGCCAATCACAAGCCAGCCCTGTTCCTGCAGACGCCTACCCAAATCAGCCATGGCCTCTCTCCATTCGACCTTTTGGAATTTTTGCCCTCACCCTCCACACACTTTTCGAGATAAGCCTCTACTCTCAGCCCCCAGCGAGGGAGAAACTGATTGATTATAAGATGGGGGGTGGGGGGGAGAAGAACCAACTTGATGGGTTTGGTTGTGATATTTAAATATGAGCTGTGAGAGACGAGTAAGCGATCAGTGTGATGAATGTTTATTGCCTTTGACATTCATTTTATCTTCATCCATTTAAAATCTTTTAGGAACCATATGGGTTCAACCCACAAAACATTAAACGTCCATCCTCCTTTTCCCACAGCCACTGCGGTTGCCCTAATCCAAACCACGGTACTCTTTAAAATAGATCTGTTTCAATAACCAGCTGACCCACTGCGTCCTATAGGACAGCATACCACGTTTCTTTGCTGCAATATGAGTTTTGTTGTAAACTGGATGTTTTGGGTTGGTGCCTTGTGGACTCTCTGGATTACATTATCTTTCTTTACTCCTGAGGTTCTTTCAGATTTCAGTGAGAGATAGGCCCCGTATTTTGTGGGTTCTGAACTCCAGTCCTTTGCCCCTCCTAAGACGGTGGCCGCTGCTGAAATCGTTCTTCAGATATTTGCCTTTCCCCTTAGGCTCTTTAAAACTTCACCCTGCGCCCGGGCTGTTTAGAAGACAGCTAAGAATCTGAGGTGGTTGTATTCGGATTTCCAGGTTCACTCTCTGTAGACCATCCATTCCCCAGGGCTCTCCTTCAGTTTCTGGCAAGCAACCTTGGTATCTCAGTACGCACAATTTACACCAGTGACATCATCATCTCCTGCCCAAGTCTGCGGTCCCTCTCTGTGCTGCAGTGAATGGTGAAGTGTCTTGATGGAAAAAGCCTGTTGAGAGGCTGGAGATTTGGCTCAGTGTTTAAAAACACTGGTCTTGCAGAGGACCTGCGTTCAGTTCCCAGCAACCACAGGGCAGTTTACTGCTGTCTGTAACTCCAATTACAGTAGACCCTCTCACACAGACCTACATGTCAGCAAAACACTAATGTTAAAATAAAAATAAATTAGAAAGAAAAGAAAAGGCCTGTTGAATGTGGAACTCACCTGGTAGGGCTTTTGTTCCTCAAGGATTATGATCCCCCTTATTTTTCTTCCTTTGCCTTGGACTTACACAGCTTTCTGTGTTTTGTCTGGAATGTATATAGTCAGTGTTAACAGAACAGACACAAACTACTCTTACCATACCAGCTCAAAGTTTATCTTGTTATCAGTGATTATGTGCCTGGCATTTTATTTTTAAAGGATGAATAGAAGAAATTTGAAAGGTGTTATGTACCAATGAATTGGTATATTCCATCCTGGAGGGAACCTTATAAGACTCTGGAAATAGTACAAGGGAAGCTTGTTAAGACTCAGAAAGACTGATTGTTAAGGGTTTTTTGTTTGTTTGCTTTATTTAAGAAAGTTTTTGAGACAGAGTTTTCTCTTGGCTGTCCATTACATAGACTGGGTTAGCCTCAAACTCAGAGATATGTCTGCCTCTGCCTCCTGAGTACTGGGATAAAAGGTATGTGCCACCATGTTCAGAAAATGCAAAGAGTTCTTAAGGAGGGCCTTTTAAACAACTTAAAAACCCCAGGAAGTTCCTGAAAATGATCAAATGCATAAGGCCCCTCCTCTGAGGTTAAATAAGCAACAAGGACAACTGAGGAGATGCTCATACCCACACACAATGGAAGGAGAAAACTGCCTCTGGGTAATTATCTTCTGACACACACACTCCCACACCCCTCTCCACTAAATAAATATAATTAAAAATAAAACAGCTTTAGGCATAGGATCACATGAATGTAGCCTGTTTTGAGAGGTGTAATATACAGGAAAAGGGGTACCTGTTAGTCGGAGCACTAGTAGGTGTGTTCTTGTTGAGACCAGGTGTTTGATCTGGCATAATATGATAATGCTTTAATCCATTTAGCAGGTGATGTCTATGAATGGAGAGGCCTCATGCCCTATGCAGAAGATATGATGGGAGGCAGCAGCTGCCTGCAGGAGACCCGTAGAGGCAGGAGACTCTTGGATTGATTTTATGTAGAAAGACTTTATTTCCATAATAACAGAGAGAGAGAAGGGGAGGGATGAAGGGAGAGAGAAGGGGGAGGGGGGAGGGAGAGAGAGAGGGAGGGAAGGAAGGAGGGATAGATAGTGCTCCTGAGAGGAAAGAAGTAGGAATTCTTAAATGGGGCTCAGTGTCAAAGCTCAGGGCAGGGCAGAGCTTCAGAGGCTAGAACAGAATCCTAAAACTTCTTCCTTTCAAGATTCCTGCCTTCCTGGGACTCACTATAACAATGACATTGCCTGGTGCTGCTTAGGGTTGCTCCTACTGTACTGCTCTATTGGAAGGATAGAGTGACCCAAGCTAGCTTGTCAATAAAGAAACTCTTTGCTGTGGCATCAGACCAGTCTCTTGGTGGTCTTTTTGGGGGTCTGGATTCTGACCATAACAATAGCAAGTTCCAGGCCCGCCAGAGTAAGATAGTGAAACTCTAAATCTAAATAAATAGAGTGATGGGCATAAGCATGGATACTTCTTTTCAATGTTTGTTTCAGGATATTACTGCTGAGAATAATGCCCTAAGACCCGTAAGGATCTCAAGCCTACTGAACCTGGAGTTCACAGGGGTGAGCTTTCTTCTCCAAGGGGAAAAAAAAAGGTATCATAACACATGACTCAGGCAGCAGGTAAGAGAAGGTGACAGTTCACTGGTCCTTCCTTGTCCTGCATTCTTGTTAGGAATGATGTCTAGAGGAGACACTCAGAAACTGCACCGCTCACTTGTCCTGTCCTCAGATTGCCCCTGAACCCCTCTTCACTGACCTTTTGATTTCACTTCAGAGGTTCTGGCTAGGGCCTGCTCTTCTGCCTCTTAGGCCTGAATAATACTTTCATAAAAACTCCTTTTTTTAAAAAGCCTTACCTTATGACTTAAGCAGGTTACCTTATGACTAATTTGTAGAGGCTATTAAGGGTAGAGAAGACTTAGTCTGCTATAGGGTTTTGTTTAGAGAAGGAAATGAATCGAAGAAGCTTTAAAATGGTAGGAAAATGGGATTTGAAATTTCTGTGCATTTGTACTGGGGCCGCCCCTCCCCTGTTCCACTCCATAGAGGACTGTAATAGCAGTATTGATTCAGGCTGGTTGGAAGGCAGGGTGACTCAGCATGCCTCCCTTGATTCTCATGTGCTGACCCTCTCATCCTTCCTGGTTTTCTGTGCAGAGATAGATGAGAAGCTTGAACCTGGCAGATTCTTATTAACATACTTCAAAGCACCATGACAACCAGTTATCATTGTGGGAATCAGTCACTCAGTGCTGTTAATATCTCCCCAGCAACCAATCCGGACAGAAGTAGCGCATCTGCCATGGTGACAGAAGCCAGAAGCAATTTCCTTGGAGTCAGGAGGATCTGGATCCCCCTCCCCTGAAATTGAGGATGCTTTGAGTAAAGTGCACGGTGCTCAGCTGTACCACATTGATATTCCAAGTCACCACCGTCATCTTCAAGCCCCGACAATAATTTCTAACAGATCTCTCCATTCCACTCTTGCCTTTATTGGTGTATTCTCCAACAATGCTAAGATAGTCTTGAAATTGTTTATGACATTCCATTCTTTCCACTAAGGTCCCCAGTGGCTACTTTGCATAAGGTCTGGGTCTTTTGCTATTTACTACAAGGACCTTTATGGTTATGATGGGTTCATTTCCCAAACTCTGTCTCCCCACTAGCTGTTCTGTTTGTTTTTCTCAGGGGCTATTAAAGAACTAAGAAATAGGGACTGAAGAGATGGCTCAGTGGTTAAAAGCACTTGGTGGGCTTTCAGAGAACCTGGGTTTGATTCCTAGTTCCAATATGGTGGCTCACGGTCACCTGTAACTCCAGTTCCAGGGGACCCAGAGCCATTCTCTGGTCTCTGCAGGCATTTCAGCCACATGGAGTAAGATATATATATATATATATATATATATATATATATATATATATATATATAGAGAGAGAGAGAGAGAGAGAGATGTAAAATGTTCATATACATATAATAAAAAGAAAAATACCTTGCTGTGGTTTGAATATGAAATACATTCCTAGCCTCATGTGTTTGAATTATGGGTCACCAGCTGGTAGTGCTATTTTGACATATATTTTTCTTTTTTAATTTTTAAAAAAAATTTTAAAGATAGGGCCTTAGTATGTCTTTTTTGATGGTCTAAAACTCACAGTGTAGACTAGGTAGCCTCAAATTTACAGATACTTGCCTGTCCCTGCCTCCCAAGTTCTGGTATTAAAGACCACTACATCTTTGGTGTCACTGTTTAGAAAGTTATGGGAGGATTAGGAATTGGAGCCTCACTGTACAAAGAGGCTCACTAGGGACAGACACTGAGGTTTTATAGCCTGGCCCCACCTTGTTTCTTCATATTGTTCCCTGGTCTTGCCTTATGTGAGCAAGCAGTCACAGATGGCTGCCGCCCTGGCTTCTCTGCCATAATGGAATGTACCTTCAAGTCACAAGCCATATAAACACTCCCTTGCCTTAAGTTTATTCTTAGTCTTAACAGTGACAGAAACAATCGATGCACAAATGAGGAGATGCTGGTATAGGGTGCTTGCCTAGAATGAGCAAAGCCTTGGCTTTGACTTCCGGTACCTGGAGGGGAGTGGAGGTGCAGGCCTGTAATTCTAACATTTGTCTCAAAAAAACAAAACAAATAAACAAAAGCTCATACATGAAGAGGAAAAGATCATGCTAACACAAAACAAAACTGAGACTTTCATATTCATTTTAGATAAATTGACTTCAACACAGAGAGAATCAGGAGGATAAAGGAGAATACTGCTTAATAATAAAAGAATCAGGGAGCTGGAGAGATGGCTCAGCAGTTAAAAGCACTGACAACTCTTCCAGAGGACTGAGGTTCAAATCCCAGCCCCCACCCATGTGGGGTTACACATGTCTGTAACTCCAAGATCTGACACATGTCTGTAGCTCACAACTGTCTATAACTCCAAGATCTGACACCCTTATACAGACATACATGCAGGCATACATACATACATCAATGCACATAAAATAAAATTTAAAAAGAATCATTTCATCAAGAAGACATCCTCTCTTAATGTGCACATTTCTACCATGGCCTCAGAATGTACAACACAACAAAACCCAAGAGAAGCAGACAAATCACAATCTATGGAGATTTCCTCCCAGAAACCAAGAGAAAGTACTAGACACACAAGCAGCAGGCGTAGAGGAACTGAGTCATGTCATTGAAGAAATATTTCTAATTGGCATTTGTAGAACCTTCCACTCAACAACAGTGACTACAAATTTGCTTCAAGTGCACAATGAAATTTTATCCTTATCCTGTATTATAAAACAAACCACACGAAATGATCTATGACATAACACTGAAAAAAAAATCAATAGCAGTGTAGTCTCCAAACACTTAGCTATTAAAAAACACTTCTAAATAATCCGCTAGTCAGAGAGGAAGTCTTAAGGGCAATTAAAAGTCTTTTAAACAGAAGAACAATGAAAGCACATCAGAACCTGTGGGATCAGGTAAAGGAGCACAGGATGCTGAGGGCATTAAGTGATTGTATGGAAAAAGTCATCAGTAGAAGCAATTAGAGAAAAGGTTACAGGGAGAGAGAGATGGAGACCCCTGGGGGTGGAAGAGATGGGGATATGTAATCAAAGCCTATTGTTTATGCATAGAAAATTGTCTAAGAGTAAATAAAAGATACTCTGTTTTAAATGAATGATAAAAGCAGAACTCATTAAAATGAGAAATGGAAAAATTGAGAAGAATAGATGAAACAGAAAGTTGCTTTCCTGAGAGGATCTTTGTGCACTCTGCATTCATGGATGATGTTCCTCTGCAGGTCATACTCCTGTGCTGGCTTTTCCTGGGTTAGTGTCAAGACTACAAACTTCATTTATTGAGTTGGAAATATTCCCCCCTATTCTACTGGAGGAGGCTGTATATATGCATCATATCTTTTTTTAAATGTTTATTATTGTTATTTTTCATGTGTGTGTGTGATAAATGCACATGAGTGTAAAGGTGTATACACCCACGCCCACATATGGAGGCCAGAGAAAGACATCAGGGTCCTATTACTGTGCTTTGTTATTTTAAGATGTCTCTCATTGAACTAGAAGCTTGGCTGACCAGTGAGCTCTTAGGATCTGCCTGTCTTTGCCTTCAATTCTGTCATTACAGGCTCATCTAGTCATGCCTGGATTTTTAAGTGGGTGCCGGGATTCAAACTGAGGTCTTCATGCTTCCAGCCATTGAGCCACAGTCCCCTATTTTATATCTTCCTTAAATAGAATTTGCCAACAAAACCATTCTGGCCTGGAGACTAGTTTTATATGAATTCCATGACTTTAATAGTTATGAGTGTTGTGCCTGAATCACAAAGCCTCCCAACAAAACCATGGAACAGACTTCCCGATGCAAAAACAAAGTTTTCTTTATCCAAGCCCAGACAAAGACTTCTTCCAGCACTCCAGTTACAGAGAGTGAAGGAAGAAGCTCTGAGCCCTGATTATAAGGGGCATATATAAGGAAAAACCACAAGCAGAGAGCTGTCTGTCTTGGTGTTCTAGGATTGGGTAAGGAAACATAGAATGAGGTAATCTTTTGAAACTATAGATCAGGCTATAAACTCGAAATTGTTCATGGTTACAGAACGCTGACAGGATTTATGACAAGATATGGGATGTCTGCAGAGACATCTGGCTCTTGTTAAATTTTACTACCTTGTCTCTTGTTTGACTGTGTCTGGGATGTTTGCTTTGAACTCTGCTGCCACAGCACATTTTTGGGGCTTGAGTTCAGCTCCCAGTCACCATGGAGGCCTCGTCTCAGGATGGTGCTGGTTCTGTTCTTTCAATGAGAAGGTTGTTTATTTTTTTTCATAGGTGAGCGTTATTCACTTGTGACTTTTAATATTGGTTCATGATAGCACGTGAGACCATGTGTGTGAGGAGCAGAAAAAACAACAGAGCTGGAAAAATCAAAACCTGAAGAAGTATAGAAAAGAAACCCTGGGCTGGAGACATGATTCAGAGGTTAAGAGCACTGACTGTTCTTCCAGAGGTCCTGAGTTTAATTGCCAGCAATGACATGGTGGCTCACAACCATCTATAATGAGATCTGGTGCCCTTTTCTATACACTGTATACATAATAAATAAATAAATATTTTTTTAAAAAAAACCCAAGAACAGATACTTAACTATTTACCACTGTGGACAGCTATGGTCTCCCAGGCTCTTGAATGCCACATATCATATGAGCCTCCGCACCTGTGCTTTAGGATAATAGTCCCAAATAAACCACCTACATTCAAATCCAATGTCAGGAAATCAGTGAGATTAAACACAAGTGGAGATAAATCTTTGACAAGAAGGTTGGTATACAATGATCAAGTTTATCACTCCCAGGAGCCAAAGCCAAGACTTTTGTTGTTCTTTTGTTTTGAATATGGGAACTATTCTGATATTTTTGTATATTATGGGGCTGTCTCGGGCCAATAGGAAGGTAACAACTCAAGAGAGTATGTAGAGAAGAGAAAATGGCTAGAGGTATGCTCCTGAATTTGCTTGAGGCCTTAATTCTTAGTGAAGAGAGTAAACTTAGTTCAAGAAACCCCATTTTTTACTCTAGTGGCCATAGAGATAAAATTCACATTCCTGCCAGAGGCTTGCCCAGTGTCAAGAAAGAATGAGCTAAGCACTATCTAAGGACACCTGGACGGTCCACCCCTATGGCAGTAAAAACCCAGGCCACCCCACCCAGGTGAAGTCCAGGAATGTTAGGCTGTAAAAAGTCCAATCAGCATGAGCCAATCAGCAGCACACTTGCACCCTTGACCCCAAGTAACCTTGCCTTGTGCCTTTTGCCTATAAAAAGCTTATGTAACTTGGGGTGCTCAGCTCTTCCCTGCACCGCACCCATGTGGTACAGAGAACAAGCTCCCTGCCTAGGCTTATATTGTGCTGACAATAAACCTTGCTGTTGATTTCAGACATCTCTGTCTCCGGTGGTCTCTCTGGGTGTGAGATTCAGACATTACACTTAGCAGAAAACAATTTTTCCCAAGTTGCTCCCTCTGGGGCCATGCCTGTTTCTGCCGGTGGCACAGTTATACCACAACCAAAAGTTCTCTAAGCTATGGTATGGCTCTCCTTCCTTCTGCCTCCATGGAACCCAGACAGTTGCTAAATGTCTTTCAGCGAACACTTTGCTTCTCTCAAAGGTGTCTTTCCACTTGTTCCCTTGTCCTGCCCAACTTTAGGCCCTTGTAGAACCTGCCTAGGATTCCAGCAGTTATGAAGTACAGTCAAGAGGATCAAGAGTTCAAGGCCATCCTTGGCCACACAGTGAGTTCAAATCCTATATGAGCTATAGGAGACCCTATCTCAAAAATCTCGATAGAGGTAGTGTTAGCTCTAGCCAAAGCCAAGGCAGGGGCAGCAATTACATCATCACCTGCCACCAAGTGCCTTTCCACCATCGGCTATGTGACAGGCTCACCCCTTAAAAGTATCTTATTAAGTTATCCTCTATTTTATTGACCGAGGCAAGTCTATTACTAAAACTGGAGTTCTGTAGTTTGGACCAGTCTGACTAGCCAGCTTTCCTTGGAGATCCATTCTCCACCTTCTGAGCACTAAGACTGGGACACAACCAGCCCTATCCAGCCTTTATTAAACTACCTTAATCCCCACACTCATTATTATCCCCTAACCTCTAACAATAACTTTGTCCTAACAACCATACTATGCTTAGGAGCTATTACTATCTTATTTACAGCTATTGGTGCTGGGGACCTGAGCTCCCATTGTCATGCATGATAATGATGCAGGAGAGAAAAAGGAAGTGAAAGAAAAGCCAGGAAGGGGCATGCTGGGAAGGGTCACTGTCGTGCACGTGGGAATCAATCCTGTGTGATGATTCACACCCTTAATCCCAGCACTCAGCAGGCAGAGGTGGGTGGATTTCTGTGTGAGTTTGATCTACATAACAAGTTCCCAGACAGCCAAGGCTACACAGGGAGACTCTGTCTCAAAAACAAACAAAATCTTGTCCTCCAAGGGAAGAAAATGTAGACTATTCATCACTTATTTAGCCTCTAACCAGTTAAAGATTGCCCACCCTGCACTTCAAAGGATGCTAAATCCTAGATACTGCAGGTCTGCCTGCTTGATGTACAGGCATGCTAGTCTGGCATTACATAAAATCAGCAAGGTGACACTGGAGTGTTCCCAAGACTTGAATGGGAAGCTCATGTCCTGAACTGAATGAGAGAGCCCATTTGTTACTGCCGGTGACTTAAGAGTCAGACCACGTCACAGGAGGCAGAGATCTATGGAGGCTACCTCGGAGATTCTTAATGCCTCTTGAGCTAATGTAGCTTGTGTTCACCATGTGTATTTTGAATTCCTTTATGAGCTTTTAGTTGCCTTGAGGAAGAAACCATGTTTTGCTGTGGACAGACAGAGTGAAGCTCAGATCTTTCTATAAAGCATGCTGAATAAGGAAAACTGTGAAGAAGAAAATGGTGTTCATGGTCATTGTAGCTGCTAAGAACCCGGTGTAAATAAATGTGACTTGCTGAGTGTTACCTCTGCCTGTATCCTTACGAGCAAGAATGGGTGTGTGTGTGTGTGTGTGTGTGTGTGTGTGTGTGTGTGTGTGTGTGTGTATTAATCAAATCTGCATATGAGAGGATCTTAGCTTTGTTTTTAATTTTTAAAAATTTTGTATTTATTTTTGTTTTTATGTGAATTGGTGTTTTGCCTGCATGTATAACTGTGTAAGGGTGTCAGATCTTGGAATTACAGACAGTTGTTAGCTGCCATGTGGATGCTGGGAATTGAACTCAGGTCCTTCGGAAGAACAGTCAGTGCTCTTAACCGCTGAGCTATCTCTCCAGCCCAGCTTTGGTGTTTTTTTTTTTTTGTTTTGTTTTTTGTTTTTTATTTCCTGAGTAGGTGGGCTGGGCACATGTCTGTGTCCTCCAGTTTTTCAGGACAAGATGAACTGAGTGTGGAGGTGCCTTGAGCTACATGAAATCGGAAGCCTGGAACATGCTGGAATTTGGTTGGGTTGTGCACTGATGGCTGGATTCCTCCTCCTTTTCCAGGGGCAGCTGTTCATAGTTACCAAATATAAAAGTCCCCACAGTCTTTGGTAAATAATTCTCATGGTAGCTGCTTAGAGTTAGTATGACTGACCTGCAGAGAACATTAGTGACAAGGGACTGTGAATCTCTAAGGCAGAGCCAGTGTGACCCAGAGTCTGCAAGGAAGGGCTGCCTTCCACAAAGAGAAGATCAAAACGACATCTTTGAAAGCTGCAGCAGGCTATCTTTCATGGCAGCTGTGAGTCTGTCTTGTCAGGCACCATTTTAAAAAAAGAGGGGAGAAGGCACATGAAACATCTTTAGGCTGCCGTGGCTGTGTTCTCAACACCCCTCCCCCTTCTTTGTGTCTTGCTCGAGGCTCTCTTCTCAAAGACTCTGGCCACGCCCAGAGCTCACCCATAATACTGCCTCCAGAGACAATTCTGAAAGAACTAACTTGAAAACTAGCCTTAGCTGACTGTGGTGGCTGATGCCTCAGAAGGAATAGAGTTTAAGGCTAGCCTTGGCTACATGAGTCTCTGTCTGAAAAACAGAGAGAGAGGCAAAGAGTTGGAAACAGAGAGGACACACAATCGACACCAATAATAACATATCAGGAAAGCGGAGGTTGGGAGGAAGAGGCTTTTGTTGCAGCCTTCAATCATTGCAAGCTTCATCTGCCTGAAGCTCCACCCCCCAGAGAGACAACCAGAGAGAGAGATGTCCGAAATACAACAGCAAGGTTTATTGTCAGCGCCATACAAGCCAGGCAGGGAGCTTGTTCCCCTGCACCAGACATAGCACGGCAAGGAAGAGCTGAGTACCCTAAATTACACAAGCTTTTTAAAGGCAAAAACCACTAGGGAGGTTTACTTGGGGACAAGGGTGCAAGTGTGCTGCTGATTAGCCCATGCTTAGAGACTTTTTACAGTTTAACATTCCTGGACTCCGCCTGGGTGGAGTGGCCGTCTTACTGCCTTAGGATTGGATCATCCAGGTGTCCTTGGATAATGCTTAGCTTATTTTTTTCTTAGAACTGGGCAAGCCCCTTCCAGGAATGTGAAACTGAACTTTATTTTACCTTTATAATGCAAAATGGAGGTGCTTCTCTGGCTCTTCAGTTCTGGCTCAGAATAGCCATAGAAGAGAAATCCTACAATGGGAAGAAACAAGGAAATTTCTTCTTTTAAGATCTATCTTTATATTATGTGTATTAGTATTTTGCCTGAATGGAAATATATATGAACATCTTCTGGCCCTCAGGGGACAGAAGAGGGTGTTAGATCTTCTGGAACTTGAGTTATAGATGGTTGGTAGCTACTATGTGTGTTCTGAGAATGGAACCTGGGTTCTCTGAAAGAGCAGCAGATGCTCTTAGGCCACTGAGCCATCTCTCCAGCTCTGAACAAAACAAGAAACAGGGTATTTTCACTTAAGGCACTGAGAGACTGAGCTGCCACCCTCCCCTGCTCTTCCATCAAACAAGCAGCAGTAGCAGTCAAATGATCCAGAGACAAATAAATCAGCCTTCTCCAACTCGTCCCAGGATTTTCCATTAGCTACGCTGGACGCTGGTCCTGTCCCTTGAGCATGGAGAACAGCAGCTGCTTGTTTGCATACTTGAGGAAACCATGGCAACCATTTCCCATCACAGGGTCAGTCACAGGACCAATGACGGGACCCAGGAACCAATCCGAGCAGAGGAGACCAGCTGCCATGGTGACAAGGCTGGGGACCGGTCTCTGAATGTAAAGAGGGGGGGGGGGAGTGCCTCCGAGGAGCAGGCTGACCTGGGCAGAATCCAGCTGGCTCTCCAGCTGTGTTGTTCCCATCCTAGACAGGATCCAGCAGGTCCCTCCTGGATAACTCCAGAGCCCCTAATATGTCTACCTATTTATACTGTTCATGCTTTGTAGCTGCTCATTATCTGGGTGCCTTAATGTATCATTTTATACCATCCCTTAACTACTCACTAAGAATTGGTCAGTGTTCTTTGAAAAAAGAAATTAGTCCCCTAAAAATAACAGCAACAAAAACAATGTTAAAAATGAACAAAAATTACACGCTATAGGCTTCCCCAGAGACTAGGCCTAAACAGATCTGTGCGGGGAGGGGGGGTCTGGAAGCCCATACCAGCTGCTCTGTTGGTTCTCTGTACATGGCCTAGAATTTCACATAAGCAACTGCTTTGAAAATTTATTCCCATGGGGATTTCTGTTCTGGGTCTTCCTCTGGCTGCCCAAATCAGATGCCATGTCTCAAATCTCTGTAAGTGTGGAAGAGCCCACTGGATAAACCAGCCTGCTCTTACTGGGGCCCCTTGAAAGGAAGATGTGGTTGTGCAGAGAATAAGTGGGCATCAGGAGATAAGAAACATGGTCCAGCTCCACCTTTGCCCAGCCTGACATCATTTTCCCTTCTATAAAGATGGCTAAAGGTATCAAACTGAGAGCATTTTTTTTTCAGTCTCCAAAAGGCTCAAATTCTTCAGAAACAAGCAAAGGGGAAACTGGGCATTAGGAGCAATAACACACACACACACACACACACACACACACACACACACACACCCCACACCAGGACTTCCCATAAAGTTCAAAGCCCTAGGATATTTAAATGATTTATATAACATGACTCAGCATTTGTATTTTAAGTCTTGCACATTCTCCCTTTATATGTAAATCATCTCTGGGTGCTCATAATAAATAATATAACATAAATAGCTGTTATACTGTGTTGTTTAGGGGATAATGACAGAAAAGTCTGTGTGTGTTCAGCATAGTGCAATCACAGTAGGTCCACACTAACTACACTTTCAATCTGCACCTTGGAGGCTGATTTCCGGATTTCCTGGTTCTCTCCAAAGTCAATGCCTGTGTTTATCTTTGCAGGAGAGATCATTGCAAGTGCCTGAGAGGCAGAGGAGGTGGGAGCCCTCCAGTGGAGAAATGGGGAATTTTCCTTCCTCACAGAACCAGTCAACAAGAGACAGGCATTTTTCCTATATTGTCTTTAATCCTGCCAGGGAAAGCAATTGTATCCACTTTACTGTGCAGGAGGGCTTAGAGAGCTGAAGCCCATGTCCATGGTCACAGCAGAGCCAGAAATGACTTTGCTCTGGATGGAAATCCAGAGCCTACCCATCAGGTACTCCCCGCTTCCAGAAGGTTCTCCACTATGCTGTACCTTCAGTGAGACCCTACCACTTCTCCCTGAGCCAATATCAATCTCTTTCCTCACTTTGTGTCCATTTTTAAACAGATGAGGCCCGGCTGTCACCCACTGACAGGGCTTTGTCATGGTGCGTCTATTGAGGTTCGGGATCCTGGAAACCCTTCAGAGTTAAACATTGTTTCCTGCCATGTCAGTCACTGGGCTCTGTTAGAGAGGAGGAGAAAATAGTGAGCAAGTCCAAAAAGAAAGAGCTGGGCCCAGAGGAAAGCTCTCGGGCTTGATAAGTAATCTCACCTTAAGACACCAGAGATCAAATTTCTTTTTGTGACTGTCCCTAGAAGACAAAGGCAGCCAACAGGAACTATACCTTTTCAGCGCACCCCTTCAATACATGTCACTATGGGCCAAAGACTCTTGGCTGAAATGAGACAAGATCACTGGTCTATTCACTGAATACCTAGAAGTACCCATTAGCAACACTCATTCCTTTCCGGTTCCCCTCTCTAGGCATGCGCAGCATGAACCAATCATAGGCCTCAGAACTCCCCCAAGTGGTTCTGCGGGCAAAGTGGCCCGTGGATCCCTGGATCCCTGGATCCCACACCCCTGGGACTGAAACCATGACACATGCTTGTCTAGGTTTCTGAGGGATCTCTTTCCCGAACGGTCCTGTGGGGTGAAAGGGTGGGAAGAACTGATACTTGGGGAAATCTGTCAGGCTCATGCCAGAAACTAGAGTGTGATTATTATTTCTCCTTCCCCTATAGGCATGGTGGCACACACCTTTAATCCCAGCACTTGGGAGGCAAAGACAAGGAGTTCTGTGAATTCCATGGTCCGCATAGGAAGTTCCACACAGCCAGAGCTATGAGGAGAGACCTTGTTTCAATAACAGCAAAGAGAGAAGAAGAGAAGGAGACAGACAGACAGACACACACACACACACACACACACACACACACACACACACACACAGAGAGACAGACAGACACAGAGAGAGAGAGAGACAGAGACAGACAGACAGACACACACACACAGAGACAGAGACGGGGAGAGAGAGAGAGAGAGAGGGAGAGAGAGAGAGAGAGAGAGGATGATAACTTTCCCTTCATCAATCTGCATGGGGCTCACATTCCAAATGGGGAACCTCAGCTTGGGGCACCAAGCTCCCCTTCTGCTCAGGATTTGAGTTCCTGCTTTTGCAAGCTCTGTGATCATGGAAAACTTAAATTTGCTGAGCCTCGGTTTTCTTACCCATGTCATGATTATTAAGCCCCACGGCATTGTGGAGAGACTATAAGGAAATGAAATGTGTCAGTGTTTATTAGCTTCACACTTGGTTCTCAGCAATCAAATGCAGTTTTTGAATACAGTTGCTGAGTCTGCAGAGAGTCACATAAGGTCAAGGGTATCACCTCTTGCTCTCCAACTTTGTCATGCTCGTGTGCAACTTGTCACACTCTGAATGGCCCAGTTCCCCCAACTCAGAGTTGTGTGTGTGTGTGTGTGTGTGTGTGTGTGTGTGTGTGTTGGGGGTGGTGTCTGAGTGAAAACTCCATGATTCCTGGCTTTTGGTCAGCCAGACAACACCAAGGATGGGCTTTCCCCAAGCAGTATTTCGAATGCTGGGGCGGGGGGGGGGGGGGAATGAATCTGACCTCAAAAGATAAGAATGCCCATTTCAAACAGAAGGATTGACACTTTCCCACATGTTGGAGGTCCTGCAAAAGGGAAGGCTGTCTGGGACCTTTTATAGAGGGTAAGGAGCTTAGGACTGAGGAGTTGGTGCATCTCAGTGGACTATGCGGGTGTGGTCTGTGGTCTCTCCTTTGAGATTGTTTACTCCATGGAGACAGACTACTAAGGGAGACAGGCTGTCTCTGTAAGCATTCTTTGAGGCTAATAATGGTTGCGCAAGGTCAGCTGTATACTCGCACAGGAATCCTGTTTTTACAGCCAGGCTCTCAATCATCTCTATGAACTCAACTCAAGTGAGAATAACTTTCCACTGAGGTGGTACAGTGGCCCTGTCTTGCCTTGCTCTAGCTGGCCCTGGCAGGTGAGACTCCAGAGATGGGGGGATGATCGAGAGGTTTTAGGAAGCAACTTTCAGGGTCAAGTTGGCAGCACCCCCTTTATCAATCTCCTCTCTCTACCTCTCCCTGGCATCACTCCCAAGTCACAAGTGCAGGCACACACCTCAGCAGGTGTGTGAAAGATGGAGTTCAGGACCTTTTGGAGGGGCCAGCTGTGCACAGGTCCCAGGACTGGGTCTGTCCTCTGAGAGTACAAGAACTGTCCTAACAGAGACTGGGGCCAAAACCCTTTAAGAAGTCCTGGCTACTGAGGAGCAGCCTCCAATCTGCTATGGCTCCCAGATCAGCAAGTCTCTGCTCACCAGCTAGCCCCAGTCCCCTCTCACTTCCCATCTAGAAGCTCTTTCTGTCTACTCTGTCTCTTTATTCCCTGGCCCTCACACTGCTTGGGCCTGCATTTGTAGTAAGAATAGCCATTGGGCAGAAGCTTCCTTTGGAGAGATAGGTGCACAGACCCTTAGACAGCTTGGCCTAGTGAAATTATTTTAAAGATGGTTTTGTCAGCGTAAATAGAAGAATCAATGTCTCTTAAGAAGAATGGAAGTTAAAAATTAACGTCATAAGAGACAGTCTCTAAGAACCATGCTTTCAAAGCTCTGACGTCAGACCACGCCCTCCTTGACCTCCAGTGTCAGGCTCCATTTAAAGCAAGAGTCCCATGTGCATCTCTCTCTGCCTTTGTCTTATTTCTTTCTTCTCTTTCTCTTTGCTTCCTCTGTCATTATAATCATAATCTGTTAATCATGACCATATTCATCTGACAATAAAGTTCTTTCTACATAGAAACAGCCGTTAAGAGTCTCCTGTGATCCATTGCTGCCGTCTGCCTCCTTCCCTCTTGCATCCATAGAAACCTGCCGCCGGATAACCGGGTATATGTGAATCATGCCAATATATGCACAAAATCCCAACACATTGTATCCCCAGCAACCTACAGTGATGAATATGGCTTTGGGAAGAAGCTGAGTCCCTAAGACAATGTTCCCTGGAAGCAAATGGACCTGATGATCCTAGTTACCACCCCTTCCTCGCCAATAGAGAAACTCCAGAGATTCCTCTGGTGTTATTCTGAAAGTGGCTTTCATAGAAGATGAAAAGACCCTCTTCTGTATGTGCATTTCATAAGTTCATCTACCTCCTGCCAGCCTACCCTGCCTCCGGAAGTCTTGTGTTGATGACCAAATTTTAGTACCAGAATGGACGGGGCAGGGTGTGAAGATAGATAAATTCCTGTCTCACAGATGCTGTGCCCTCACTAACAGCCCATCTCAAGGAGTTTGCAACCTGGGTCTTTCCTGACATGAACCGGATGCTTCTTGCTCATTCTGCTCTTGCCTTGGCCTTCTTCTCCCAAGGCCTGGGGGTCTGGTTCCAAGTCCTTTGACTCACACAAGGGCCCTCTTCCATGCTTCCTGCTGAAGCCCTCATCATCACCTGAACTCACTTCTCTTAGTTCCCACACTCATCAGTCTATTTTAAACCCTGGCCTACCTGACACCCACCAGCTTTCCCTTCCCAGAGCTTCATTAGGGACACCTACCACCCGACAAAGCGTCCCTGGAGATAGCTCTACCCAGGTTTCCTTCTCATGACGGCAGCTGGTAAAATTCCAGTCACCTTCTCCACACCTCCAGGATCGTGGCAGCAGGAAAGAGACTCAGATACGTTGCTCCAGTCTTCCTGGAAGCACTAGTTTCAGGGTCTGAACATCCCCAAGGGACCCGGTTGTCACCTTCCCCACTCACAGTGGGGCTCATCAATGACAGTATAACCAGGTTGGGAATTCCTACTCTTCTGCCTACCTATCGGAGCACAGGTGTTTTTGTTTATTTTGTTGTTAATGTTTAGACTATTTCTCTTGTAGGCCAGGCTGGCCTCAAACTCACAGAGGTTTACCGGTCTCAATCTTCCAAGAGCTAGGATTAAAAGTGTGTACTCCCGGGGCTGGAGAGATGGCTCATCGGTTAAGAACACTGACCGTTCCTCTGGAGGAACTGAGTTCGATTCCCAACACTCACATGGCGGCTAACAACTGTCTGTAATTCCAAGATCTGACACCCTTAAACAGTTATACATGCAGACAAAACACCAATTCACATAAAATAAAAATAAATATTAAAAAAAGTGTGTGCTCCCACATCCCAGCCTGAACTCAGCTTTTTTTTTTTTTTTTTAAGATTGATTTTTATTTTATGTGTATGGGTGTTTTGCCTGCATGCATGTCTGACCTGAACAAGTGACAGGATCCTAAGGCAATGACGGCCAGAGGATGAGAAGATAAGAAGACAGGGCGGGCAGTTGAGATCTAGCGGTCTTGCACAGGTTGATGGCTTATGAAAGCAAGCTTGTTGAGAAATGCAGCACTGGACCTGGAGAGATGGTTCGGTGGTTAGAGCACTGGCAGCTCTTCCAGAGGACCCAGGTTCAATTCCCAGGACCTACATGGCAGCTCACAGCTACTTCATTTCCAGGGAATCTGGCATCCTCACACAGACATGCAGGCAAAATACCAATGCACATAAAAAAAAATATTAAGAAAGTAAAAAGGAAATACAACATTTTAAGAGATATGACTCTTAAAAGATTTATTTATTATGTATACAATGTTCTGCCTGCAGAAGAAGGCACCAGATACCTTTATAAATGATTGTGAGCTACCATGTGGTTGCTGGGAAATTGAACTTAGAACTCTGGGAGAGCAGCCAGTGCTCTAAACTTCTGAGACATCTCTCTAGCCCAAAATACAGCATTACTGAATGTAGTGTTACATGCTTTATTTCCAGCACTTGGGAGACAGAGGCAGGAGGATCTCTGAGTTTGAGGCCAGGCTGGTCTACATAGTGAATTCCGGGACTGCCAGAACTATATAGTAAGACCCCGTCTTGAAATAAATCAAATAATAATATAAATAAAAGAAGAAGAAAAGAAAGAAAAAGTAAGAGGCATGAGACAGGAAGAAGAACCTCCCCTTAAGGCCCTTGTTGGCTTTTCCTCCTGACCGAAGGTCAAGCAACTTCAACACAACTGATAAAGCTAAAATTACCTGCAGAGATAATGTTTTCCTATAAACATCTCAAACAAGGATGTTAAAAGCAATGATTGTGTTATACTTACCTAGAACCAAAACGTTTGTATCTTTAAGTGCCTTGGTGGAAGGAGGGAACCAATTCCCATAAGTTGTCCTCTGTCCTCCATGCATATATATATCATGCTCGCACAATGCACACACCAAAAAAAGTAATGAAAATGTAAAAGAAAAGCCACAGAGCATATAAATGATCATTGTAACGCTATCTAACTTCAATTCTCTCCCTTGAGAAGCCCATTCACATTTTGGGATTGTGTATTCTCCTTTCCTACACATCCCTCTGGCTAAAACGTAACTCCAGCCTGCAAAGTGGGCACTGCTTATCTCAATAAACTTGCTAACTTGCCTTCAGTTTGGTTTACACTCATATTCTTATTTTGTAATGAAGTCAAGGATCTGGCTGTACCTGAGTGGGAGAGAGGAAGAAAACTCATCAGGCTGCAAAAGACAATGCTCTCTGCCACAACTGCTTATACCACCAAGCATAAAGTGTGAGGAAAGGCCTTGATAAAATCCATAGCGCCCTATCAATAAGGGCACCTGGTGTCATTCTTCAGAAAGAGTCACTCACTTGGTGAAGGGGTATTGTGTAACACTATAAACAAATATCTACTCATCCTGGGTAAGGAACCAACAACAGACCAAAGTAACCCTACCACAGAGGTCCAACTTGATGAATCAGTGAGTTTATTGGGGTGTCTCACAGGAGTATGAGTGAAGGGTTACATAGAAGGAGCAGGGATGACTCAAAAGACAGTGCCACCACTAAAAGCCACCCAAGGGCTCATGGCAGCTGCAACTCTGGAGCCCTGGGCATGACTTGTAAGCATCTCTGTGGGTCAGACTCCTTTTCTAAATAGCCCTTACAGCTTAACCTAAAGGAAAGGCCTTATGATCTGTTAAGTTTCAAGAACTTCCTGAGGCTTCTGAGTTGGTTACTTCCTGAGTCTTAACTAGATCCCTTTAGATCTTGAGTCTTAAGAAGTCTCCTGTTAGAACTTCCTAAATCTTAAGGAACATCTCTCCAGGATGAAATGCTTCAATTCTGAGGATATTGCTATACAACAGTCTGGTGTACTAGGGTGACATTACTTGCAATCAAGAGCACATATTTGCCAATAGTTGTGAAATATCTCTGTGCCCTAGGCTCCATATCTGTAAGATAAGACTGATAATGTTTGTCTATCAGACTGACACATGGTAAGCACTCGACATTAGCGACTAGGTATGTCCACTCTCTTCAATTCTTCTTTTCATCCATTAGCATTTCCTACAGATTCTTATTATTTCTTCCTGAAAATATTTTCTTTATCAGTCCATATTTTATACAGACCCAGTGCTACCACCCTTGTCTCACCCACCATCTCCGATTGTTGCTGAGATTGCATCTACTGAAACACTTGCAATGGCTGGTAGCTTGGGCTATGTATGCTCCGGGAGCCTAGAATAGCTCACTGTTGGTGCTTAAATTATTTGTTAAGTATTTTGTTGTTCAACACTTGCCTCCTTATAATTTTACAAGCTCTGGGGGAAGCTTTATAAACTACCAATCCAAACATGTTATTTACTTGCTTAACATTCTCCAAAAAATTTCTTTAACACCCCAGAAACTGTTAACCCCCTGTGGTGATTTGAATAAGAATAGAACACAGTGTGGTGATATGTTACATATTTAATAAAATCTGGAATATCAAGAGATCAACACACAGTCAAAAGCTAGGCAGACATAGATCAGGGAGTTCTTGATCTTTGAGTACAAGGCCAAACAGCTGGGCTACAATGGCTCACATCTTTAATCCCAGCACAGGGAAAGCCTGGGAGTGGTGACCTACGCCCTAATCCCATAACTCCAGGCACAGAGAACTTTCTGTGTTTCTGTGAGCTCAAGGCTGACTACCAAATAGTAGCTCACACCTTTAATCTTAACCTGGATGGGATACAGCTGGCAGGAAGGGTATTTAAGGCAGGTTTAGGAAAACAGCAGCAATTAGAAGCCACCAGGAGCAGGCTGAGGAAGCTGGAAGACAGCTGGGTGAGATTTGCCTGTGGTGTTCCCTCTCTCTGATATTTCAGGCTTTCCCCCGATATCTGGTTCTGAGTCTCTTTCATTACAATCAGAATCTATGTTACACCACAGGTGCTCATATGTTTGAATGCTTGGCCCCCAGTTAGTGGAACTGTTCAGAGAAGATTATGAGGCGTGGTCTTATTGGAAGTGGTGTGTTACTAGGAGTGGACTTTGAAGATTCAGAATTGAGGGCTGAGGGTTTCTCTCTTTGCCTGCCTGCCTATGGATCAGGATGTAAAGCTCCTAGCTACTTCTCCAGCTCTTTGCCTCCCTGTGTGCCACTATACTTCCCACCATGATGATTATAAAATATTCTCTGAAACTGTAAGCAAGTCCCCAATTGAATACTTTCTTCTATAAGTTACCCTGGCTGTGGTGTCTCTTCACAGCAATAGAACTAAAACACCACCCAACCTGGCCCAAAAAGCTCAACATAAAATCATCTTGCTTTCCATTCCAGCCTGCTCTGTTCTCTCTCTGCCTTCCAGTGCTATCTCTGTGTCATCAACAATTCCCCTTTCTTACCAATAATTATCACATCATAATTCATGCTGTCACTATTTGTGCTGACTTATGCCCTTATTGATGTATGTGAGTCTTCTGGATGAAGTCTAAATTCCAAGAGAGCAGAGGACATGAATATTTCTTTTATGGCCCCATCCTTAGTATCTAACTTGGGAATCTGAGCTCATCCCAGAGTAGACAGTCAATAAATAAATGTGTTGAATAATGAAATGGACTTTAGTAAATGATATCTTTCTGCTTGTGCTCTCATAAACAAGCACTTTCTGAGGATGACTATACTCATGAAGTAAAGTGATTGCTGGGAAAACAGGTGCCAATAGATGAATCATGAGTCAAATTCTGCTTCATTTTATTTTCAGCCTCACTGGGAGTCACTGTTCACACCCCATGAATAGGTCAAGGTCTGTCCTTAAAACCCTAACGGGCAGGGGCCTGGTGTATTAGTTTTCTGTTGCTGGGATGAAACAACATGACCAAAGCTATATATAAAAGAGTTTATTTGGGCTTATGGTTCCAGAGGGATAAGGGTCCACACCATGATGGTAAGGAAGAGTAGCAACAAGCCGGCTTTGTGACTACAGCAGCAAGCTGACAACTCACATCTTGAACCACAAACAGGAAGCAGACACAGTGCAAGTCTTTATGCTCCCCAAACCTGCCTCCAGTCACATACTTCCTCTAGCAAGACCATACATCCTAAGCCTCTCCAACTTGGTCCCCAACTGAGGACCAAGTATTCAAATGACAGAGACTATGGGGGACATTTATCATTACAACCACCATATCCGGTCTTCCTTAAACATATTATTCTAATGAAGCTTTTGTTGTAATACTAAATTTTGTATTTGTAATTTTGCACCTAATCTCCCACATAAAGAAAACCTCTGAAATTGTATGTTTCAAATGCTGCAAAGCTACTATTTCTAGCAATGGCTATTGCACTGTAATGGACTCTTAGGTTGTTTCCAGTTTGAGACTCATAAGCAATGCTGATATGTACTCATACATGTCTCTTGATGTGCACCAGCCACACTTGCTGAGGGTGTACACCTATGTAGCACGAATTCAGATTGTAAGGAAAGAGACTCAAAGCCAGGTATCTGGAAAGCCTGAAGTATCAGAGAGAGGAAACACCACAGTCAATTCTCGTCCAGCTGTCTCCTAGCTTCCTCAGCCTCGCTCCTGGTCACTTCTGCCTCTGCTGGTTTCCTACCCTTCCGCCAGCTGTATCCCATCCAGGTTAGGAGTAAAGGCAGGAACTGCTGTATTTGGTAGCCAGCCTTGAACTCACAGAAACACAGAAAGTTCTGTCTCTGGAATTATGAGATTAAGGGCATAGGTCACCATTCCCAGGCTTTCCCTATGCTGAGGTGTATGCCATTGAATCCCAGCAGTTTGTCCTTGTACTCAAGGATTAAGAAATTCCTGAGCTGTCTGCCTAGATTTTGACTGTGTTTTAATCTCTCTTTATTTCAGGTTTTATTACATCTGTAACATATCACCACATACCTAGGCCACAGGGTTATAAAATCAGAGTGATGCTCTACTCCAATGCTAGTTACATTTCCACTAAGACTGTGACATATTACTGAAGGGCAGATTTGTTTATTTAACTATTGCATTTATACTTGTTTCATTGGTGTATGAAAGTACCTGAACAGCACATTAAAAGAGGGTTTATTTTGGCTCCAGCTTCAGGGGATGGAGTTCACATTGACAGAAGCAGAGCATAGCTGGTAATATTACATCCACAGTTAGAAAGACATTGCAATGAATGCCTTGCTCAGCTTGCTTTTTCCTTTTATTCAGTCCAGGCTCCCTAGTTTATGGAAAGTATGAACCACATTGGGGTGGGTCTTCACACCTCTATTGACTTAGTCTAGATCAGCAGTTCTCAACCTGTGCATCATGAACCCTTTTGGGGGGTTGCATGTCAGATTCATAACAGTATCAATAAAATAATTTTATGATTGGGGGTCACCACAATATGAGGAGCTGTATTAAAGGGTCATTGCTTTAGAAAGGTTGAAAACACGGCTCTAAATAATCCCTCATAGGTATCTCCAGAGATTTGTCTGCATAGTAGTTCAAGTTGTTGTTGGAGATCAACAATCATAGCTATTATGATGGTTGTATACTGGCTTCTTTTCATTTTTTTTTTCACTTTTTTGAGTATTTTTTTCTCTTTTGTTTTTTGACACAGGGTTTCTATGTGAACCACTGTGGCTGTCCTGGAAATTTCTATGTAGACCTCAAACTCACAGAGATCCACCTGCCTCTGCTTCCCAAGTGCTTGGATTAAAGGCATGCACCACCATCACCCAGCTTTTCATAATTTTAATTTGTATTTTATTTGTATTAGCATGTATCTATATTTTATTTTGCATGAAATTATATAAACTTGACATTTAAGGTCAAACGCAGTTTGAGAGTTGAACTAGTATTTCTTGGATGACTAATGAGCATATTTTCACTTATGTATGTGTTTGTTTTTGAGACAAAATTTCATATGTGTCAGGCTGGCCTCAAACTTCAAATCTTCCTGGTGGCTCCACTTCCTGAGTGCTGAGATTTACATATGTATGTTACCATGCCCATCCCTACTTCTCTTAATTACATCTTTTTGTCCCCAGTGTTAGGACTGAACCTTACACAAGCTTAGTGCCATCAAGCTGCATTCCATGCCCTGTAACTTAATTTTAAGACAATTCCAGAATTGTCTTCTGTGGACAGTATTTTACTGTATCTTGTTTAACCAAAGTCATAAAGATATTTCCTTTAGTATTACCTAGACATTTTATTGTTTTTCCATTTATGTTTTAGTCAGATACATACTTATAATTAGTTTTGTCCATTATTTTCCAATTTTTCTTTTCTATATGGATGCGTAGTTTTCATGTCTCATTTATTGAAAAAAACCAGCTGAATTACCAATTATGGTATAACCAAGTATCAGCTATTTCATGTGCCTCTGTTCTGTTCCATTGGTCAGTCCATCCTTAATCAGTGACAAGTATACTGACTTAATTACTTTTGTGGAATTTTTTTTTTTTTATACACACTGTGAAGATGTGTCTTTGCCAAGGTGCCATCTGATAGGCTTAATAAAGAACTAAATGACCAATAGTTAGGCAGGAGGGATAGGTGGGATTTCCAGGCACAGAGAGAACTCTGGGAAGAAAAGAGGCAGAGAAGCCAGCCAGAGGCAGAACAAGTCAGACACGCAGAGTAAAAGCCATAGATTAACAAAAAATACAGGTAAATTTAAATTATAAGAGCTATTTAGGACAAGCTTAAGCTATAGGCCGAGCTTTTAAAATTAGTAAGAAGACTCCATGCCATTATTTAGGACCTAGCTAGTGAGATAGAGAAAGACTTGTTACAATTACTGAAGCTTTATAATGGCCTTCCATAGTCGTAAGACTATCTGGACTAGGGCCATGCATAGAGGCACATGCCTTTAATCCCAGCATTTGGAGAGACAGAGGCAGGTGGCTATCTGTGAGTTCCAGGACAGCCAGAGTTACATAGTAATAAACATATATACATAATATATATACATATATAAAATATATTTATTGACTAGGGCCAGCAAGAAGGTTCAGAAGGTGAAGGAACTTGTCCCAAGCCTGACTATTTGAGTTCAATCCCCAGGACCCAAAGAGTAGAAAGAAGTGACTCCATGTTATCCTCTGACCTACATATGTGCACTGTGGCATATTCATGCCTCCCAAATAAATAAGTATAGTTAAAGTGTCTGGACTCTTTGTGTGTGTGTGTGTGTGTGTGTGTGTGTGTGTGTGTGTGCTTCAGCTTGTGTACTTGTACAAAAGAAGAAAATCAAGAACAGGAAGGAACCTGCTGACATTTTTATAGGATCAGACTGAACCTATCTAGCAACTATCTATCAATCTGAAGGATAACTGGTATATTTTTATAATGAGTTTTGCATCTACAAGCAAAAAAAAGTGTCAAATTATTTGAACCAAATTTTCTCTACAGGGATCATGCACATCTTTTATATTTAATCACAGGTATTTCATTCTTATACTTGGTAGAGGTAAGCCTCTTTAAAATTTCATTTTCTAACTAGTCATTGCTAGAAGATAGAAATGGAATTGATTTTGGTATATTGATTTTTTTTCTGGCCAGCTTTCTTGATAAATGGTCCTATTACTTTGAATATCTTTGGGATTTTCCATGTAACCAAGGGTATATAAAAAAAGGTTTTACTTGTCTTTCCAATCCATGTATGTTTTTCCTTTTCTTACTCCTCTTCTGTAGAACAGGAGGTTAAGAGCAGACATTCTTGTCCAGTGCTCCTTGTCAAAGGAATTCTGACTCAGGGTGGATTTCTCCAGAGGCCGACCCTGAGATGAAAAATTGAATGCAAAGCCAAGATGCTCACACTGTTAATTCCAGCACTGGAGCAGCAGCCAACACAAAGGGCAGTTAGGAGGCTGGAGTCCGGGCTTTAATTCTGCTAATGAGTTAGTTTGAGTTGTAGCTCCAAGCTGTCTCACCCAAGACAGGAGGAAGCTGGAGGATTCACGAACACAAGCCTTGTTACTCCAGGAGGAAGATGCCCTGCAGTGAAGAGCATGCAATCCCTAGCACTTCCACTGATCCGAGGAGAAAACTCTTGTCAGGGCTCGGCATTTAGGAGGAGCACTTGTTGCTTTTGCAAAGGACCCAGGTTCTGTTCCCATCACCCACAGACAAACCTAACCCCAGTAACAGGGCACCTGACACTCTCTTTTGAACCTCTTGGGGCACCAGGCACTCCCCTGGTACATTTCTATATATGCAGGCAAAACACCCATAAACATTTTAAAAAGAAGAAAACCTTTGTCAAGCAGCAAAAGGAAGTGCTCAGCAAAGAAGTATAGATACTGACAGCTGGACTGGGACCACATACACAGGAGTGGTAGAAGGGCAGTTACGGGAAGCATCTTCAATAAGGACCTTCAACATTTTACTATTATAAATACCACCAGTGGTCCCCAGAGAATCAGAGCAGCTGCCGGAGTCCAGAATCTGTTTGTGCATCCTACAAAAGTCATTTAGGTTGAAATAGTCAGAAAGAAAAACAAATACAATGTTAGAGCATAGTTAAGACACAGAAAGGATTGCAGACTCTGATGGCAAGGCGCTGCCATCCAGGCTCTACGGTGCTGAAGTTCTATCATCAGCATCAACACTAGGAGCTGAGCCCACCAGCAGCATCCCTACCCTTAGCCCTGGCCTGCAGCCATGCTCAGTGGGAGTCTGGTAAGGGAAATGACCCACACCAGGGTTTTTCACTACCACACTTAGCACTAACTGGTTAAAATGCTGGTATTTCGGGGGGAAAAACAAACACATATCAAGCAAAGTTCTAGCTAAGAAAAAAGAGGAATTAACAAATCTTAGACAAAGAAGGGGAGGAAGGGGAAGGGGGAGCAAGGGGGAAAAGGAAGGGGGGAGGTAAAGGGGGGTAAATAGGGAGGGGAAGGTAAGGAGGAAATGAGGGGAAATTTAACAGAAGCAAACAGATAAAAAAGCTTTAATAAGACTTTTAAAGGAACTGTGAAAATAAATATGAATGCTTACATGAATAATTACATGAAATTTGTGGAAATCGATCCCTTTAGAGGCAGAAGTTTAAACACACCAGTTTCTGCACAATAAAGTTATGAAAGGATTTCCCAGAACAGCATTAAATCTATATGCTTTGTCAGAGAAACTATAGCCTTCCAAAAGCCCCAATGTTATTAAAAATTTCCAGAACATTAAAAAAGAAAGTCTTGGAAGTAATAGTAATATTAATATCTGAACCTGATAGCACAAAAAGAAAATCATAAATTTTATTTATGAATATAGATGCAAATATTCTAAGTAAAATACCATCAAACAGAAGTAATGACTCAGAAAATAAGCTGGTCCTTGTAGCACAGGTCAGCAATTCCAGCTACAATAGGCTGAGGCAGGAGTCCAAGTTTAAGGCTGCCTTATATAACTTATTAAGACTGTTTCTAAAATAGAAAGAGGTCTGGGGAGATGATTCAGAGGCTGAGAACCGAGTTCAAATCTCTAAAATCCATGTAAAACGCTGGGTATGGTGCCTGTATCTCCAGCTCTCAGGGGCAGAGATACAGAGACATGAGGATGGCCAGGTCTAGTCTGCCACCAGCCTAGCTTCAAGTTCAGTGAGAGACCCTGTCTCAAGGAAAGAAAGTCAGGTGAGAAGAGCAGGGAACCAACCCAATGTCTTCATCTGTACTCCATCATACACATAAAGCTCCCTTGCATGCACGTACACACACACACACACACACACACACACACACACACACACACACCACAAATAAAATAGTGAAAAGCAGGCTGGGGATGTATTTCAGCTTACTTAGTAAATGTCAGTGCACATGTTGAACTCACTCCAATCAACCATGTGAACACATTTAAGGATAAGTCACAAAGAGCACATACTACATGATTCTACTTAAACTCTAGAACATACCCACAGGAGTACAGTGGCTGCTTGTTTCTGTATAAGGAGAAAGGGTGGCTGGCAGAGTGGAGCACTAGGCCTACTTGGCTTTCTATGTGGGTGCTAGGAACCCGAATTTCAATCCTTACACACGCGCAGCAAGAGCTTTATCCTCTGAGCTACTGCCCAGTCCTCGCCTGCTGTTTCCTTGTTGAGTATTGTTGAGCCTGGATACTCATGCTTGTGAAGTTGCTATTCACACATTGCTCATTTTAATGAATTGTTCCTCTTGTTCTTATTTGTGTGTATACTGAGCACACAGATATGCACACAAGGGCTGTGTCCCTGTTGATTCAGAAGACAATCCTAAAATAAAGATGCCTATCACTAACATTGTCTCCTAGAGTGTGGCCAGTGAAGGCTGTTGATATTTTAAGTGTTTTTAGTTTCATCGAGGTAAAATTTAAATGAAATCAACTATACTATAATTCTAATGCTTGAGGGACTGAGGAAGAAGGACAAACTTGAAGCTAGCCTATGGTACATAATGTGAGGCTCTGTCTTAAAAGAATATATGTCAGCCCAAAGCATACACTCCTATGAATTTTTACAGATATATATACTTAGGAAATTGATACTACAAACAACATACAGACTCCCTAAGCTATATGATAAGACCTTGCTTCACAAAGGCCAAACAAACCAAACAAAAAAATCAGATCAAGCATGGTAATGCTTTGTCAACTTTTTTTAACTGTGTCTCATGGCTGTAATTTTTTTTTTTTAAGAGAAAAAGTGCCAAGAAGTCTTTTGTCTGAATAACTATATGCATAGAACCACTTAGTCACTAAGAAAATGATGGTCATGTTTCATTAATATTTGCCTTTTGATCTTTCATCTAAATACTTCTTTTCCGTTCTTTAAGTTAGACATTTTAGTAACAAATGCAACCCAAATGTGAATAACAAATACTATCTTTTATCCCTCTCCATAGTCCTATAGGTAGAAAAGAATTACTAAGTGTCTCTTTATCACATATTTGGCCATGACGGTCTCACAGGTTGTAACCTGGTCATCTGAAATCCTTACAGAACTACAGCTCAGTCAGAGCAATCCTAAGGAGTCCTTGACCACATGGGGACTCTCTAAAGGTAAGGGTGGTGTCTGGCAGGGAGGCCACTGAGAGGTGAGTGTGGCAAACTGAGGACCATTGGGGAACTGTGTAGAGGCAAATCTTGTTACCATGACAGCAGTCTGTTCTATTAAAGCTAGGATACACCTATAGTGGTTTGAATGAGTGATGGCTCCCAGAGGCTAAGGTACTGAATAACTGATCCCCAGCTGCCGGTGTTATTGGGGAAGGTTATGGAGCCCACAGAAGGAAGTATGTCACTGGGTGTGTGGCTTAAGACTGAAGTCCAACCTGTTGACAGGGCTTCCCTCCTCCCTGTATTGGCCTGGGGGGGTGGGACGGCATGATTTCTCAGTGATTCCCTATAGTGTTGCCCCTCCCCCAGATGGGGGAGATAACCAACATCCCAGAAATTCTCAATAAAATTTTTATTACTGAAACTGAAAAAAAAGAAAAACTCACCACCGATGGTACCAAAGTTGCTCACAATTTGTTAGGCCAGGGCTTACATATATCCCTCCACCTTAGCTAGAGCCACGACTCAGTTAACTCAGTCTGACAAGCTTTTTAGCTGTTTAGTCTGTATATCTGGGTTTATAATTGTGTGTACTCTATATGCACTCCTGTGCACATACCTGTGGAGGGGGGGATATCAGGTAGCATTCACTGTTTCCCTACCGTATTTCCTTGAGATAGGGTCTGTCACTGAAACCATCACTAGGCTGGGGCCAGCATGTCCAGCGATTCTCCTACAGCACTCAGATTACAGCATGTCTATCTTCTTTACATGGGAGCTGATATGTGAATTGAGGTCTTCTTATGCAGCAGACTGTGAAATAGTCTGCCTATCCTGCTTTCGTTATGACAGGTCCTATATAGTCCAGGCTAGCCTCAAACTGGATCTTCTGGTCCGAACCTTCCCAAGTGAGTACTGGAGATGCATGCATGTATCACTATGCATTTGGCTTAAGCCTACCATCTTAAATTCTTCATCATATTGTGATCCGCCCATCATTTCTGGTTTTGGATTTTTAAATTTATCTTCAGCTTTTTAATTATAAAAAGACTAAAATACATACAAAATTTGAAAGACTATATAATCAATACCCACAGTCTCTCCAGTGTGAATATTTTTCAAACCAACTAATAAATAAATTTGTTTATACAGCACACACATACATATATGTCTATGCATGACATAATGCAGTGTATGTGTAGGCCAGAAAGGGATACTGGGTCCCCTGAAACTGGAGTTAGATGGCTGTGAGCCATCATGCAGGTGCTGGGAACTGAACTGGGTCCTCTGCAAGAGCAGCCAGTGTTCTTGACCACCAAGCCATCTCTCCAGCCCCACATCTTAACCTCTTACGTCTAGATCAAGTTACAATAAAGGAAAGTGCTCTGAGAAGTGGGAAGCAGGACCAGAGAAATGGCTCCATGGTTAGTCACATGTTGTTCCTGCAGGGGACCTGGGTTTAGTTCCCAGCACCCACAAGGTGGCTCACAACGATATTCCAGAAGAACCAGTGCTTCTTTTGATCTCTATGGGAACCAGGCACATGTGGCATGTGGTACACACACACACACACACACACACACACACTCACACACACAGGCACATAAAGTAAAATCTAAAAAAGTAAGATAAAATAAGAAGTGGTGTGAAGTCCCCTGTAAACAGGAGCTTCTGGTTCAGGTAGAATCAAGAAGGAGAAGCAAACAGCACTTACTGCAGTCTAAGTACATAGACAGTCGATTCCTTAATTTTATTTCTAGGGATTTAAACTTTACTGCACCCCAACATTCACCTCTGCTCTGGTTTCAGAGGTTCAGACCAGGCTTTATCCCCCACCATGCAGCTTCTGAAAAAGCACAACAGAGCTGGAGTGCAAATCCACTTTAATAGACAGACCAGCCTCACTCCTTCAGTCAAAGCGGGGAAGACAAGCCTCGCCAAGAAGCCTCAGTCCACAAAGAGGTTGCGGCTTGTAGAGGGGAACAGCTCAAAGAAGCCCTAAAATGAGAGGCAAATGGAACAGGGAATTAGTGAGTGACCAGATGCGGTGGCCCACCACTCCCCTCCCGTCACCTTCAGTTCTAGAAACAGAAGCCTTGAGGTTCCTACGCTTGATGTCTCCCGTCCCTCAGCCCCTTTCACCAACCACTTCCCGAGGCCTTGAAAATGAGAAATGGTATGGCTTGTGTGAGTGTACTAAGGCTTGGTCACCAGCCTGTGACATTACTAGGAGGCAGCGCAATCGTGAAGAGGTAGGGCCTGAAGGGAAGAAATTAGGTCACTTGGGGTAAAGCATACTTTTGAGTGATCACTGGGACCCATTTTCTCCGCCCCCCAACTCTCAGGGGAGCAGATTTCTCTATTACATGTTCTCTCCATGATATTCTGCTTTATCACAGGCCTCAAATTATCAAGCCAACCAGTCATGAAATAGTCTCTAAAACTGTGAGCCAAAACAAACACTGATTCTTACAGACTGTTGACCTCATTTACTTTGTTACAGTGATAGGAAGCTGATACAAGGACCCTCCCTTGTTTTTCTACAGAACAGCACCATAGCAAACAGCCTCGGCACCAAGGCTGGCCATTTCATGATGGAGAAGAGAATCACTGGGAGTTACCTTAAAAAGGGTGAGGGTCTGGAGAACTCCAGTGGTGCAGGCTGTCTCTCGAATAGAGTGCATGGCCAGTTGGGGGCTACCTAAGTCCAGCACCCGAAGCCCCAGTCGAGAAGCTAAGATAGGTCCGATGGTGGTACCACAGGGGGAGTCGTTCCGGACCATGAGGTCCTGGAGAGAGGAGAGGTCATAAGCTGAGCACCAGGTATGCTCACTAAGATCAAGGAGGAAGTGATTCCAGAGACACAGAGCTCGAAAATGATCTGGTTCTGTCTTCAAGGTCTAAAAACACCATTCTGATACTCTCACACCTACCCTGAACCCTCAGCAGCAAAGAAAACCACGAAGTAGCTTTAGTGTTTTAAATACTACTGGTTTGGGGGAGTGGCCCACTTGGCTGAGTGCCTAGTATGTGAAGCCCTGGTGTGATCCCCTGCAGTGCATACTCTAGACCCGGGGGTGGTGATAGTGCATACTTGTAATTCCAGATGTGGGAGGTGGAGGGATCAAGAGCCTAAAGCTATACTCTTCACAATACTTTAGAATATAAAGCTCTTCCAAGGCCTAAGCAAACTGGCCAAGGTGCGGGCAAACCTACTCTGAGGCTCGCCTTCTCTCCATCTCTGAGCCTAACTCATTCCCATTCCCCCTGCAGACCTTTCTACTGTCCCCTCTGGCAGACATGTTCTTCCTCTGTGGCTAGCTCTCACTTCCTCCCAGAGGCCTCTCTGTGAGCAGAATGATCCAGCATTACAGGGCACAAGATGGAGGCAATGGAGCAAAACCAGCCATTGTCTAGTCCTGCCTCCAGCAGAACTGTGTGCTGCCACTGGACCACCCTGGGCCAAACCCCTCAAGCAGGAGTGTGCGTGTACAGTGTGGGTGAGGACAGTGATGGGTGAGTTCAAGGCCAGAGGAAAAATGAACAGCTGGGGTTCTAGGCTCTCCAGTACTGCACATTCCTTCTGGGATGGGGCACAAGCCACCAGGAAGGTGGTGTTAGGAGGTAAACAGGCAGAACTAATCTATCAGGTAGCAGGAGTAATTCCTACAGTAATCAGCATTGCAGGGATCATTTCCACCCCCACTTTACAGATGGAGACCAGACAGCTTAGCACACGGCTAAAGTCACTACAACAGAACCAGCAATACACCTAGCTCTGCACCCCAAAGCCCTGATCTCATTTACTGGGACTCCTCCCACTAAAGTCCATCTACTGTGCTCCCCACTTACTAGGGGCACGTATGTCTTCATCCTGCCCCTCCATTAAGCCTTCCCAGAAAAGACACACATTCACCTGCAGGGGCACCCCAACTTGGCTGGCCACCTCTCGAATCAGAGCCTCTGACACTGCATTAGAGGCATAGCGTTGCTTGCTGTTCACCTTGATCACAGGACCCTGGGAAAAGTCAAAGGGGAACACAGATGACATGAGACCCAGGGGGAAAAATACAGGCCAGGGTCAGCCAGGCCACCACATTCTTAAGAAGCATCTTACCTTATGGAACAAGGGTCGGTGGTTCTCTTCATGCTTGTCCCTGTGAACAGTGGTGAAGGTCAGGACATTGGGAGGGGGAGGGAGGGAGAACAAGGGGATACATGGGAGGCAAAAAAAAGGACTTTATTTTATAAATAAATTAAAAAAGTATTAAAAAAAATAATAATAAAGGTCAGGACAGTACACTGTACTGGGGACCTGTCACCATCTACCACCCCTTCCAGCCCTAATGGATCATGACATTCTTTCCTGCCCAGCTCAGCAGGTCCTCAAGGGCATTCAAAATAAACATTTCAGGCAGATTCTAGCCATGAAAGGAAACAAGGTTATAGACAAAGCTTGCCAATACACATATCTGGCTTAGACACATGACTTTCTAAGTCTGGCCTTAGAACAGTCAAAGGAAGATCCTGGGACCTCCCAGGAGATGGGAAGAAGGCAGGGCCAGGCACCAGCCTGTAAGTGGGCTATGCTTGTACTGTCTGGTACAAAGACTCACGCATAGTTTGGGTGCACAGCGTGGGCCATGTCTGCACTGATCATGAAGGACTTAGGTATGGCTTCCTCGAAGGCAGTCAGATGCTGAGGTGTGGCTGAGATGCGCCGCAGTACCAGCTCCGTCAGCAGGGACTGTGCTCCTTGGGCACTTTCTGACCCCACCTTGGGATAGCAGAGATTTTAGTCTGGGAATCAGGACATGGGCCTGGACAATGAGGTCAGTAAGAGGAGCTCAGTGTTATAAAGTGGCCCAAGATCCTCCTGAGTCACTTGCAGGGACTGGTATCCTGATTAACTTTCCTGTGCCATCCAGGGCATTTCTGAACATCTGACAGTGAACTGGGGCCAGACTAATTCCCAGTCATTTAAATCTAGAAATAGCACTTACCGATGGGTTTTCCATACTAGTCCCCAACACTTTCATGTAGGGCTCAGTGGGTGTCACAGCACCCTGCAGAATTCCCTTGATGCATGTGACAGAGACCTTTAACTATCCATGATATCTTTCCTAACAGAAGGCCCAAGCTGTAGCTATACAACTAGAGACATCATTTCTGGTCTTCCCTAGAGCTAAAGGTGGTCACACTAAGTTCTGTGTATGTAAGCAATAATGAATTTGATTTCTGGGTAATACTATTGAGGGAGAACACAGGCATCTAGTCTCTCTGCCCTCTCTGCTACTGCTGACTGGGTGAGATGGAAGGTCAAATATCCAAAAGACCTACCCTGCTAACTGATCCTATGGAGTTGCATGAGAGAGAACTAGCCTTCTGTCAGGCTCCACTACAGCATCTCAGGTTGCAGCCAAACACACAGCTGAGGATCCACTATGTGCCAAACCATGGACCTGAGAGGATCACCTGTGTAGTGCCCCATCCCTGGGGTAGCAATGTAGCCAGAAGCAGAGAATATGGGAAATGGAATCCAGTTAGAAGCAGATCTGTGTAGAGCAGAAGGGAACATGTGCCAGAGATGCACTGGAAACTCCTCTTCCCATCTTGAGGACCTCTAGAATGGCCCTGCCTGTCACCAGGGAGTTACTGAAGACTCCACAGAGATCTCTGCCCAGAGCCCTCCACATACCTCTTCATTGTCGTAGAGTGTGATCATGCGCACATGTGGCTCCCTGGCCAGGGAAGTAGGGGATGCACAGGAATCAATCAAAGCCTGGATAGGAAGGAGACAGGGTCATCATCCCTGCCCTTTTGCTTCTTAGAACTTAGTCTGCCAGGACCTGGGAGCGGCATGCTGCCCTGGCAGTGCGGACCTTTCTAATGGGATGAGCAAACCATTCTCTGGACACTTGGTTCTCATGCCTTCTCTTGAAGAAGGCAGGGGGGCAATGCGGAAGACAGAAAGAAGATGAAGATCCCGGGAGGGTGATTATGGAGACCATGCAAATTGATGGGCTTTCGTTAACAACAGCTCTAGAGATGGCCGGAAGCCAGGTTGTTGGCTCAGAAACGGACATGGGCCCCGGGCCTACAGTAACGACCCCAAACCTATCTCTAAGCAGGAAGGGTAAGTTAAAAGTAGAGGAAGGGGAAAGGAAAGGCTGAGCAATGGCCTGACTGACTAGGGGAGAGATAAAGGAGCAGGGGGCCAGACTGCCCCCCCTTCCCAGGTCCCAAGGAACATAAAGAAATTGAGAGGAGATTTAAGTCAGAGACAGAATGAGGGAGGCGGAAGGAAGCGAGAGGTACTATTCTGCCTGGTGACAAGGACTTTCTTTTCAGGTGGAGGCTGTTAATCTAAGGAAAAGCAGCAGACTGGGGCAGGAAAAGACATCAGGGCACACCTGTCAGCTCTCCCTCACCGCTGCTCCTGGTCCCCGCACAGAAATAGTGGTAGTAAGGCTGCAGCACTTGGGCCCTTCCCAGCAGCAGCCCAGGGAAGGTCTGGTTAGGTAGCTACCTCTCACTACCTTCTGGAGCTTGAGGTAAGCTTCCCATCTCAGCTCTGAGCCCTGGCTCCTCACCTGCAGGGCACAGAAGCAGCTGTGCAGATTGTCCAGCCGAGGAGCAAAGATGAACTCTTCGTAGGCTCCACCCAGGACCTAGAAGGCAAGACCAACACACTGACCCAAGTGCCCAGGTCCCTCACCCATCCATCTCTCCCTGCTCCCCAGGACCAGAGCAACTACTCCTGACTGTCGACTGAGGAAACTATTCTTACTGTTCAGCTGAGAATGAAGAACAGGAATGGGTGACCTATACCATCTACCAGTGGGACAGGTGAAGGGAGGGCCCAGTGGAGGCACACACACACACACAGGCACACACGCACAAAAGCAGGCCATTGGTGATGAACACTTTTAATCCCAGCACTCAGGAGGCAGAGGCAGGCAGAGTTGGAGGTCAGCCTGGTCTACAGAGCAAGTTCCAGAACAACTAGGGCTGCACTGAGAAACTGTCTCAAAAAACAAAACAAAACAAAACACCAAGTTAAAAAAAACAAAACAAACAAACAAAAACAGCTAACAAACACTTAGGACAGAGGATTCAGAGATTTAGTTCTCTACATTAGCAACTGGAAGGCATTCAGGCCTCTTGCTCCAGAGGCTCAGAGCCAGGGACCACACACCACACAAACTGCAGGCCCCACTTCACACCTCACACACTGGAGGATCCAACCCTCCTAGAAATGAGAGCGCCAAGGCTGAGATCTCTGCTTCTGCCCCTAGGGACAAATCCCAGTTCCTGACTTTTGTTTGCAAAGGTTCAGCCTCGGGGCATCAGGATTTCCACCTAGTTCCGCCCATTGAGCTGCAGGATCCAAAGGTCCTTACACCCTAATCAAGTTCTGGTAGGGGGCCTTGGGGAGCAGTGTTCCCCTTATCTGGGATCTACTGAAAGCAGAGTAAGCAGAATCTACTAGGAAGAACAGGAGGAGACCAGTGGAGGGACCAAGTGCTATGAGATATGCTGTGCCTGGCTGAGACCATGGAGGGACCCCCCCACACACACACACACTCTCTCCACCCCTTACTGCAGGCTGGGTGTCTGCCAGGCAGAGCTCCATCTCTATGATGTTCTCAGGACTCAGGCCCAGATGGGTACAGAGCAGAGACATGAGGACTGAGTGGTGCCGCTCATCCTGTAGGACAGAGGGAGTCGGAAAGAGGGCCTGCTCAGCTCTGCCCTTCCTAGGGGACTGGCCTGTTCCACTCATCCACCCTCCCAACAGCGAGGGAGCTTCTTACAGCAGCGCTGAGAGGCCCTGGTTCAGGAGTCCCTTTCTCCAGCTCTTCCTGAACTGCTGTGGCAAGAATAGGGACACTGTAGGGAAAAGGGTTGAGAGAAGAGACTGAGGTGGCCGTGAACTTAGGCCTCTCCTTGTCTTCCATTTTCCAGCCCACTCCCCAGATGGATAAAACTAGATTCCAAAAGTGGAACTTGATTATAGCCATTAAGAAGCAGTCTTCTGGGTCCACTAGGACCCTGTCACCATTTCCCACCCCCCACAGCCCTCTGTGTAGACTCACAGGTGCATCTCTGTGTTGGGCCCAAAGTTCTCATTGATATTTCTCTGCAGATGGATGGCCAGATGTGGGATGCGTAGAATGGGGCGCTCCACATGTACAAGCCTCTGTTCCAGCCGACCTGAGGTAGGGCACTGTGGCCAACTGGCCAAGTCAGAACGGAGCACCTTTCAAATCCAACTGATGAAATTCCTCACTAAACCCAGAATAACCCAAGTCTTCCTCTCCTCACAGGAGCCTCACTAGCACCCTGAAGGAATGTGACTGACCCGCTTCCAGCTGCTGAAGTGAGACCCTCCTCAGTCCCTAGCCCTTCTATACCACCTTGATAATGACTCGTCCAGCCAAGGTCAGGTCCCGGTCAAACCACGTGCTCCAGATTCCACCACCATAGGTCTCTACACCAACCTGGTGGTAGCCCACCTGACTTCGTCGAGATCTGCGCTTCACCTGAGCACAGAGATGAGAAAGAAGAATGAGAATGTCTGGGTGACAACATCTGGAGTCGAGACTCGGGCAGCGGACTATACAGAGCAAATCAGTTGACTGTGGGAAGTTTGTGTGAGGAGGGTGGGTCGACCTTCCTTCTTTCCTGTACCTGGGGACAGGGTGTTTCAGAGTCCCTTCTAAATCTCTTTCCACACTGTCCCCGGCCCTCCCTTCAATCCAGCAGACTTCTAACTCCTTACCCGGAGGCACGGACTGTCCGTGTGGGCCCCAATGAGGCTGAAGCCGTTTCCAGGAACATACTGGCCCCCCACAGCAAAAGCAATGATGGAGGAGGAGTTCCTGGTTAAGAAGTACTGGAGGAGAGTTGAAAGACAGGGATGTGAGTTGCTTAATCACACGGAACACACGACTTTGAAACTTCCTCTGCCCCCAAACTATCCCTAGTACCTTGTTTTCTGGTAAGATATCCCAGCCCTCTGTTTCCTTGAGTTCACGGAAGCCAGCCTGGAGGAGGCGGCTGCGGCACTCAGCCACGACTGGAAATAAAGGGCTCTCTCATAGCGATGGTTGCTGGTCAGGTCCCTCCCACTCCCAGCCTCCCTAACCCAGGTCACCTACCGTGGAAAGGAGAGGGACTCCGGTTCACGAACTTGAGGAGCTCCCTGGCTGTGGCCTGGATTGCCTCTTTCCGGGCTCTGCCGTTCATGGCAACCTACGGAAGGACGGGGATCTCAAGCGGATAGCAGGTCTAGGACCACTCTTCTCACCCCAGCTCCGAGGATCCAAACCCCCCGAAAAATGAAAGCTCCAAGGCTAAGACCTCTGCTTCCGCCCCTTTCGCTAGCGGCAGATCTGAAGTCTTGGCTCGACTGCTCAATGCTCAAGGGTTCAGTCCCAGGGCATCCGGACTTCCACCCAGTTCCGCCCCTCGAGTTGCAGGATCCGAAAGGCCCGCCCCCTAACAGGGGATTAGGCCGGCCCCCTAAATCCCACTCCACGCCCCGCCCAGCCGGGAGATCGGGATTCGAACTGAAACTCCAGCTCCGGAGCGGCCCGCTAGCCGGCGCGCCACCAGATCGGGAACCAAAGCACAACTTCACCTGGCCTCCCGCCCGGTCAGTCATTGGACACCCTTTCCGGCCCCGGGAAGGTCAGATCGCCGCTGAAGGTTTCCGTTTGACTTTAAAACCGGAGTACGCTCGTCTCAGAGCCGCGTAAACCTCAGCTCCGGCAAGGCGCGCGGCCGCCACCCACCTGCATAGCTCCACCGCGCTCTTCTCCAGGGCTCGGACTTCGGCCCGCCCCTGCCTCTCCGCTCCTCCCGCCCCGATCAGGCCTCGCCCTCGCCTAGCTGTGTGCTCCGCCTCTCGCCAGGCCGCACCGGGTCTCCGCCTCTACCGGGCCTCGCTCCGCCCCCTCTGCCTCGCAAGCTCCGCCCCTGGCCGGGCTCCGCCCCCTCCCACCCCCCACCCTCCGCTGCTTTTCGCTCAATTCCCATCAGGCCTCGTTCTTACCACGCGGACTGCTCTGCTCCAGTCAGGACCAGCCTCCGCGAGCCCCGCCCCTGTCGGGGCGCATTCCGGTTCCGCTCCCGCCTCCCCCGTCGGGCCGCGTTCTAACCACGTGGACAGCTCAGCCCGAGCAAGGCGGCGCCACGCCCCCAATGCGCCACTAGCTCCGCCTCGGCCCCGCCCCTACTGCTCCTCTAGCCCCGCCCCTTCAGGCCTGCCTTGACAGGCCCCGCCCCCTATGAGCCTCTCGCCCCGCCTGCATCAGGCGGAGTTTCCTGGCACTGACCGCTCCGCCCTTCCCTTTGTCCAGCATCCTTGAACATCCTAGACAGCACCGCCCACTGCGGCAGCAGGGCCCTCTAGCGCCCCGGCGGTGTTAGCACAGCCGTTGACCTGTGGGTACCAGAGGGCTCTGCAAGCCACCTCTGAAACAGGAGCAGCATGGTTAATGTTCACGGGGTCACTGAGCTTCCGTTAGGATAATTGGGTTATCGCATCTAATTCTCACAGTTTTCCTGTCCGTGTGATTTTACTGTCAGCATTTTATAGATGAACTAACAGAACGAGGAGATTATCTGTCCCTGGTTACAAATGGCACAGCTGGGCTTTGGACTCCATGAATTTGTTTGCAGAAACCTGGACTTCGTAGGTCTTTTCTATCGTTCTTGGTTAAATGTTTAGCTATTCTACAGGTCTCTGAGGGACACAGAAGTCAATGGCCTATTCAATATCACATGGCTATTTAGGTGGCCCAGGGATTTGATTTTAATATCCATGCGTTTGTTCTTTCTTTCAGTGTCTCATTCTAGTTCAGGCTTTTCGGGAGCTCACTGTGTACACCAGGATGGCTTTAAATCCATGGCAACGTCTCAAATTGTTGGGATTGCAGGCATGAGCCACCACTAATGACTCTTTCTACTTCTTAAAAGGATAGGAGAGAGAAAACAGATTCCATATATTAATAGAAACAATCTCAGTATTTTATTTCCATGGCAAGAGTGTTGTGTATCAATCCTAAAACTCATACATATCCCTAGCTACAGCGATTGATCAGGACTGTTGGTGGCTCTGGGTTCAAAACAGAGTCCAACTACAAGGGTGTAATAATCTTTCCAGGGATCACAGGTCTCTGGGGGCGTCTGCCACTTATTTACTTGGGATGGGAATGAGCAGGAGTTGGGAGAGATTCTGAAAAAACGTCTTTTCACCTTCCTTTGAAACTGGGCAGTTTCAAGATACATTCAGTGGCTGACGGACAACATTTGACTAATCCTTAACTATCTTTTGGATATCATTGTACCCCTGCTGATTTGCATAATTAATACTTGTTAACAATTATAGAGATAGCATTATGTATGAAGCTTAGTGCTGAGTGGAACATGAGAAGGATAGTCTCATCTGTTCTCTAAGAGTCTGGTTCCTTGGGGGAGGGGCTACATTCTAAGCTGCTGAGATCTGAAACAGGGTATAGTCAATTCTCCATGTGAGTGAGTTCTGCATCCTTGAATCTAAGTATTTGGGGTGAATCCTGAATATTAACCAAGTAGAAACTATAAACATATTTTAAAATGTATTTATGAGAGCAAGAGATACTATTAAACTGAACATATGAAAGAATATCTCATGTCACCCAAGGAAATGCAAGTTTAAAATGATGTGCCATTTTTAATCAGTAAGACTAACAAAAATGGAAATGGTTGGCAATGCTAAGCATTGGAAAAGGCTTGGGGTAATACTTGTCTTTATATTCAATATTCTGCAATGTAAATATTCCATATGGCTGCTTTCAAGCCATGAACATGATATCACTAAACACAGAGTTTAGAAGAAATATGCAGAAGCAAACCACTGTGTGTGTTTCTTCCAGACAGATGTATTGGACATAAATAACCTCTACAGCAGGAATTTTAAAATGCAATAAAGTAGTTGAAAACCCGATGGTTTTAAATTTTTATTATCTCTGCAATATAATTTGTTTAATTATACATCTATATACTATAATGTTTTAATGATTGGTGCATTTAACAGCGGGATCACTAAGTCCTTGGGAATCAGTCAGTTCTCATGGAATGGTCTAGCTCAGTGTTCTGCCCACATTCACCATCTTTGCTATGAAAAGTACTGTTAAAGATACAAGATTGGGAGTGCTGCCGGAAGGGAGGTGAAAGCCGGTCACCTCTGAGGAGCCTGTAGCAGTTTGGAGTGAGTCACGATACAAAGATGTGGTTCGAGATTCTCCGTGGCCTCGCCATCATGGGTGTGTGCTTGGTCATTCCTGAGTGTCCACTGCGTACATCCACAAGTTCACCAATGAGGGCAAGGAAAAAAGAGTTGGTCGAGTTCATTGCCAGTGGTTTCTGATGGAAAGAGATAGACGGGTCTCTGGAGTCAATCGCTACTATGTGTCCAAGGGCTTGGAGAATATTGACTAAAGAAGCATTTTCCCGGCTGATGAAAAAAATTACTCAGCTATGGTCATCTATTCCTGCTAGAAGACAAATGCAGCATATTATATACTATGCGCATGTTATATAATGCTTAATAAAAATTAAAATATATAAAAAAGGATACAAGATTGGGCCACAAGGTCAGGATGTTTATGGACTAGGAAGCCCTTATGGTTACACCGAGCTTGAGAGATGCTCATGTCAGTAACAAAATAAGACAAGAGGGAATCATTACCAAAGAAAAACTTTGTCCCATCAAATGCTCTCAACATGTCCCCAGAGTCTTCCTAGATGTCAGCAAGGGCATGATACTCTCATGGTCTCAGAATCTTGGTAACAAATCTGGAATCTTCCAGTTTCACTTGCTCTGAGTTAACCTAAAAATTGTTAACTTGGGGGCTGGCTCAGCTGAGCTGTGCTGACGTTCCCACCAGCTTTTCGATGACACCTCTGACGTTAGGGTTGTGACGATAGCTGCTGAGGCTACTTTGCAAAATCTTGAAGCCACTTTTGCTGAAAACATGGACTCTACATGTGAGCTTCGGATCTCTGTTACGTGACTTAAGTGGGACAAAAGTCTTGGCATGTCTTTTTATATTGTGTTTGGAACCTTAGGTCAGATTCTATTTGGCACGCAGATATATCGATCACATTACAATGTTTTATAGGCTGGAATGATGGCCTGGGTTTGACTCTGGAGCCTATAAGATGGAAGGAGGGAAGTGACTCCCGGAAATTGTCATCCATCATCATGGTTGCCATGGCATGAGCAAGTCCGCACTCACACACACAAGTCCATCACTCGTACACACACGTGTGCGCGCGCGCGCACGCACACACACACACACACACACACACACACACACACACACAAATCCCAAACTTTTTTTTAAAAGGTTTATTTATTATGTGTACAGTGTACAGAAGAGAGTACCAGATGTCATCATAGATGGTTGTGAGCCACCATGTGGTTGCTAGGAATTGAACTCAGGACCTCTGGAAGAACAATCAGTGCTCTTAACCTCTGAGCCATCTCTCCAGACCCCCAAATCCCAAACTTTTAAGTTGTCTAAGATTGTATAATACAGGATGAGCTCAGACTGTGGAGTTGTTTTGAGTGTCTTACACCCTGACCGTGTCCTCTCTGCAAGTCTCAAGAACCTGCACTTCTTCAGCCTTATCAGGAGGTTTAGACCAAATCATGAGGCTGGGACATTTATGTGACAGTGGATAACTCAGCGGTTCCTGGATTAAGTCACCACATATTAGCCTACAAGCCACAAGACCAGACCGTGTGCACAAGAAGGAAAAGATCTTCTGAATCTTTCCCATGACCAATGGGCAATTACTAAACCTTAATCCATCCGAGAAAAATCAATGAAAGTTTGTTGCTTGCTTCTGTTCAGGGAACAGCAGCCTGATGTCCCTTTTAATCACTGTTCGGCATGCCCCTTTGGCTTACACTGAAGTTGGCTGGCTCAGTCTGAAATGATAAGAAAGACGCCTTGATTGCCTGTCTTGTCCATAATATGTGATTTGGTATCCCTCTGTCCCTCATTTTCTTTCTCATCTCCATGTATGTATGTATGTATCACCAAGTAGCCAAGACTGCTCTTGGATTCATATGTAAACCACACTAGCTTTCAACTCACAGCCATCCTCCTGCCTCAGCCTCCCCAGCTTTGAGATTATAAGGCTTGGTCTTATTTCTGTTTCTGTGACAGAGGATCTCCACCATCTGGTATCATATTGACCTACACAATCAGTATCTGGGATGTTTCTAGAAATGAGAAAATCAGAGTTTTCCACCAGACCCAAGATGTGGTGATGTATTGTGTAGGCTCTAAAGAAATAAAGTTTGCCTGAAGATCAGAAGGCAGAGCCAGCCACAGGGTTAGCCATAGAGTTCAGGCAGTGGGGACACACACCTTTAATTTTAGGGAGGCAGAGACAAACAGATCTCTGTTGAGTTCAAGGCTACAATGGGATATATGAGATTAATCCAGTCTAAAAGAGAAACAGAGTCAGTCAGTGGTGGCACAAACCTTTAATTCCAGCATTTGGGATCACACACCTTTAATCCCAGCACTAGGAAAGTTGAAACAGGAAGTGATATGGCTGTGCAGAGAAAGGAATATAAAGCAGGAGGAGACAAGAATCCCCTCCTAGTGATTCCCTTCGATTCCTCTATTAAGTCTAAGAATTCATGCAGACAGAGTCTACCCCATTCAGCCCGAGGATTCAGTAGTGCTGAGAAGGGGCTGTGGCTTGTTCCTTTCTTTCTGATCCTTCAGCTTTACACGAATATCTGCCAAAGGTTTTTATTATAAGATCTATTAGGATTCATGCAATACCAGGCTATTTCTAGATCTCATTTTTTCAGAGCTGAGGACTAAACTCATGTTGTTGTGAATGCTAGATGAACACTCTACCACTGAACCATACTTCCAGCCTAATTTTACTATTGTTCCTGAGACGGTGTCTGACTATGTGACTCAGGTTAGCCTGGTAGCCACTTTGTAGACCAGACTAGATGCGAACTCTCAGTTCTTCTGCTTCAGCTTCCTGGGTATTGGGGTTGTAAGTGTGCTTATATAATCTGAATGAACATTAAGGTTTAAGATGTAGTGTTTCAGAGTTCTGTGCTACAGAAACTGAACCAAAGCAACTCGTTAGGCCAATTCTTATGTATTATCTGTAAGTGTCCTGGCATGCCACGTGGTGGACCCAACATGGTGCTGGGTGAAACAAGAATTCCTGGCATGTAACAGCCAGTGGTAAAGCCAACATGGCACCTCGTACAGAGGGCACACCCCTAGGCATGGCTACCTGGATGGTGCTCACCCCTTCTCTTAAAAGGAACACCATGTGTCAGCCCACTCTCTCTCTCCTTTCCCCTATTCTCTCTCTCTCTCTCTCTCTCTCTCTCTCTCTCTCTCTCTCTCCCTCTGTCTTTTCTCTCTCCTGCTCTTCTCCAGGTACCCGCCTCTCAGTAACTCTCTGAAATAAACTCTCGTGTGACACCTGGTAGTGAGTGTGTGTGCGTCTCTCCCCATGCACAAAAGCTAACATTATCACCTGAAAAATGGTTTCAAATTACATTGCTGAATAAAAAGAAAAGCAATTTCTGAAATGTTTACTAAGCAAATAAATATATTTAGATGATACATAATGAACTCAATTTCTAAAAATGTGTGTGTGTGTGTGTGTGTGTGTGTGTGTGTGTGTACACCCAAACAGATTTGTACCTATGGATAAAGGATTATAGTATAGGCATGAGGTTGGGGTAGATAAATTAGAAGGACTGCAATACTAAGAAGTTTCTAAGAATCATTCCTGTCTTAGCCTTCTGACAAAATCCTTCTCACCAGCACTACCTGGTATTTGTAATGTCACCATTCTTCATTTTGATTTAACAAATATTAAAGTGCAAATACCTAGGAGTAGGCATCACAATCAATTATACAGCTCACCGGGAGTTCATACAATATGCAAGTCCCTTCTAGTCCATCAGCTTATCAGAGGAGTTGCTTGAGCAATGTGCCCCATGATTGGTAAGAGTGGTTTGCAACTTAGGAGAGCAAACAACACAGTAAGGAAGTGTGTGTGTGTGTGTGTGTGTGTGTGTGTGTGTCTGAATCCTGCCCTATCTGTTAAAATGGCTGTGATGAGGGACAGAATGAAATGATCTGATTCATATTGATGCCAATGCAGAGGTATCTCACTGGTGGCAAGCACATTGTCCAATGAAGAGTCATTTGCTTCAGGATAATATGATAGGAACTTGCATATCCAGCTACAGAATGTCTCCTTACAGGGTTGCTGGGTGAGTGGCAAACATAAGACTTCTGTTCAAGGCTCAAGAATCTTCCATTCAGGACTCAGTTGATTGAGAACTACAAATCCCAGATACCCTGAGGTAAGTAACTAACTTGAGGATGATAATTTTGAATCAATATGTTCTAGGAGGGAGGCTTAAAAAACTATATTTTAGGGGCTGGAGAGATGGCTCAGCAGTTAAGAGCAGCACCGTCTGCTCTTCCAGAGGATCAGGGTTTGATTCCCAGCACCCACATGGCAGCTCACAACTGTCTGTAGTTCCATTTCCAGGCAAATAATTAAATAATAAAAAAAAAGTTTTAAAAAACTATATTTTAGATGACTCCCCTCCCCACTTTTTATGTGGATAGGTATTTTGCCTGTAGTGCCCAAGGAGGCCAGAAGCGGGTATTGAATCCCCTGGGACTAGGGACAAGAGCCACCACGTGGGTGCTGGGAATTGAACCCAGATCCTTCGGAAGAGCAGTAAGGGCTCTTAACCACTGTACCATTTCTCCAGCCCCAGAACATTTCCTTTGATGTGAATATTTGAAATGACAAAAGAAAGGAAGGAAGAGAGAGAGAGAGAGAGAGAGAGAGAGAGAGAGAGAGAGAGAGAGAGAAAGAAAGAAGGGAAAAAGAAAACTTGGAGGTAAGGTAGGAAAACCTTCAGAAAAAATGGGACAGGGTTCCAGCCATCTTTTCTCTACACTAGGACCCGGGATTACCCATCATATCTGGTCCTCTCTTCTGATGTCTTTCTGATCCTCCATTGTGTGAGCATCGCCATGCACACACTTGCATGGCTTCTGGGATTTGCTTACTTTCTAAACAAAATAACACACACACACACACACACAAACAAACAAAAACAAAAAGACCCAACCCTGGCAGCACCTGGAGGCCCATCTACACCAATTGGTGTCTGTCCCCACCCATGCAGCTGGAGAAACCCACAGGCGTGATGACTGCTCTCTCTTGAAATTCATTAGCTTTCAAGGGGTTCTTTGTCCTGCTCAGTTCCTTCCCTCTGGACCTTCCCAGGAGTTCCTTATTCCCTTCCCTAGAGGACAGTCCCATCCAACGCCATCCCTATTCAATCCCACTCTGCCCTTTGCTGCTGACTTTACTATGAAAACAGAAACCTTCAAAGAACACATGGTTTTTGTTTCTGTGGGTGAACCATCTGCCTGCAGACAAGATTCCCTTCCTTCCTTCTTTATTTTATCTTTGAGTGTGTATTTTTTTTAACCTTTTGTGTATGTATGGATGCATATGTGTGTATGTATGCTTTGTGTGTTCAAATGAGTGTGGGTGGACATGTGTGCAGGTGAACATACACATATATGCAGACATTGGAGAGTTATATCAGATGTCTTCTTCCATCCCTGAAGCATGGTCTCCTGCTGAACCTGGAGCTCACAGATTATGCTAATCTAGTTAGCCAGCTTGCCCCAGGGATGCCCTGTCTCTGTTTCTGAAGCTCCGGAATTACAGACAAACTCAATGACTGCCGAGCCTTTTTATGTGTTCTGGGGATCTGAACTCCCATCCTCAGACTTGCATACCAAGTGCCTTACCCTCTGAGCCATTCTCCATCCCGAGTCTTTCTTCAGAGTAAGACCTCACTTTCTCTCCCTGGGAGGAGCCTGTCAAGATGATTCGATATTCTTTTGACTCAGAAAACCCTACAAAATGTGTAAATTGAGAGGTTTAAATCTTCATGTTCGCTTGAAGAACACCCATGACACTGCCCAGGCCATCAAGAGTATGCATATCCAAAATCCACCAAGTATCTCAAAAATGTCACTTTAAAGAGGCCACGTGTACTATTCAGGAAGTATAATGGAGGGGTTGATGGGTATGTCCAGGCCAAACAGTGGGGCTGGATACAGGGTCGATAGCCAAAAGGAGCACTGGATTTTTGCTACATGTGTTTAAAAATACAGAGAGTACTGTTGAGCGTAGGAGTTTAGATGCAGAGTCTTCAGCCATTGAACACATTCAGTGAAGAAAGCACCCGAGATTCGCCCATGAACCTATAGAGCTCATGGCTGGATTAACCCATATGCGTGCTCCCCTGCCTTATCGAGATGATTCCCACTGAAAAGAAGCAAGCTGTTCCAAAGCCAAAAGAGGAGTTTGCACAGAAGAAGAAGATGTCCCAGGAGGAACTGAAGAAACAAAAATGTATGCATGGGAATAAATGCATCATAAAACAAATGCAGATAAAAGTTTAAACAAATAAAAAGGCCTGAGCACAGCACTCTTCCTCTCTTTCCTGCATAACCAGCCTCCACAGCTCTGGGCTGTAGAACAAATACTACATTTTCACCAATTAAACAGAATAATCTGGGCCACAAGATGGCTCATCGGTAAAGGCACTTGCTACCAAGCCTGGTGACCTGAGTTCGGTCCCAAGACCCACATGGTAGAAGAAAGAACTCCCAAAAGGTGTCCTCGGAGCCCAGTGTGGTGGCACATGCCTTTGATGCCAGCATCCAGGAGGCAAAGGCAGGCAGATCGCTTTGAGTTCAAAGTCTGCCTGATTCACATAGTGAGTTCCAGAAAGGCCAGGACTACATAGAGAAACTTGGTCTTTAAAATAAATAAATAAATAACAAACCAACGGAGTTGCCCTCTGACCTCTGCATGGGAGTGAGGAGGTACACAATAAATAAATTTTATAAAAATTAAAAAGAAAAACAATCACGTCCACTGGCACATACCTGTAATTCCAGCTACTCCGGATGCAGGAGAATCACAGGTTGGATGTCAACCTGGGCAATTTAGTGTGACCCTTTTTCAGAATAAATAAATAAATAAATAAATAGATAAATAAATAAATAAATAAATCGATCGATCGAATAAAGGCTGCAGAGATGGCATGGTGGGCAAAGACACTTGCTCCAAGCTTCCAACCTGAGTTCTGTTGCTGGGAAGATCACCAATCCCTGCAAGATGTCTTCTGACCTCTGCATTAGTGCTATGGGAAGAGCACACACACATATACACACATACAACGAGTAAATAAATATAAAAAGGGGTGCTGGGCAGATGGCTCAGTGGTTAAGAGCACTGATTACTTTTGCAAAGGACCCCAGTTCAGTTCCCAGCACGCACAGAGAAGCTTGCAGTCACTGTAACTGTAGTTCCAGAAGAGCTGAGGCCCCTTTTTAACCTCCTCGGGCACTGCATGCATGTAGTACACAAGCAAAACATCATACATATTTCTCAGCACCCACTTCTAACTTTCCTCCAACAATGGCCTTACTCTTCTGCTCACTTTTGAGTCCATTTGTTTTGAAAAACAGTTACAAGACTCCTGTCTCAACTATTCTTTCATTCAGTTGCAAACTCTTTGGAGTGACATTTTCACCTTAATCTTTCCGTCACTACTTCTCTTGTCAAGGTAACAAAAAAAAAAAAAAAAATCAATTGCCATGATGCAGAATCCAGTGGTCAGTTTTCAGCCCTCACCATACTTAGCCCACAGGCCACATCTGCCAGCTGTCTTAGCACTTGGCTCCCAGGCAAGTTACTTACCCTTCTGGTTGGCTACTCCTCTATTACCTTTCCCAGTTCTTTCCAGTCTTCTCCACTTCAAGTGGAAGCCTGTGGTGCTGTGAGTATAATGCTCCCCATACAGACTTCTGTATTTGCTTGCTTAGTCTTAGATGATGAAATGTTTGGGAAGGATTAGGAGGCGTGGCCTTGTTGGAGGAGGTGTGTCACTAGAAGTGAGCTTTGAGGTTTTGAAAGCCCAGAGCCAGCCCCAGCTTCTCCAATACTCCACCAGCCTGCCTGCCGCCTCACCCCTGCCATGATGACGAAGGACTAACCCTTTGAAGCTGTAAGCAATACTTCAGTTAAATGTTTTCTTTTATGAAGGTCACCTTGGTCATGGTGTCTCGTCACATCAATAGAACATTGACTAAGACAAAGCCTTAGAAACCTCTGCACTCTCACCCCTTACCTAATCTGTTCCAATCAGTGTCTATACCTTGACAATTCCCGGATTTACCGATCTCTGTCACAGATGCTTCATCTTCTAAAAGGCAGCCTGACATATCCATCTATTATTTACATCTAATGGGAATTTCCAGTCTCACATGTCTAAATCCAAGTTCTGAATTCCTCTAAAATGACTCCACCTGTTCTTTCTTTCACTGTAGCAAGGCTACTTCTTCTGGGCTTAACCAGCCCTGGGGCAGAACTCTGTGGCAACTACAATACCCCCCCCCACATGTAACCATGGTGATGGTACAACAAGAGCTATACAGCAAATAGCTGAGTCTATGGTCTCAGTCTAGACCATTTTCTCCTAGAGAGGGAGCAGAGTCACAAGAATCTCACAAAATTCTTCTTTGAAATTCCAACTACCACTCCCTCTATTCTAGCTACAGTTAACCTTAGATACGCTAAAGGGGCCTGGAGAGATGGTTCAGTGCTCACTTAAGAGTACTTTGCTGCTCTTGCAAATGACCCAGGTCCAGTTCCCAGAACTTACATGGTGGCTCACAATCATTCATAATTCCAAAAGATCCAGTGCCTTTTGACCTCAGAGGACACCAGGTATGTATATGGTACATATACATATGCAGAAAAAACAATCATAAAATAAAATAAATATATCTTTAAAAATTAAAAAATGATGCTAAAATACATAATACATAATCAGCTGGAGATGCAGTTTAGTTGATAGAGTACTTACTTGCTTCCTTTAAAAAGCATGCCAAGCCGGGCATGGTGGCATTCAGCTATAATCCTAGCATTTGTGATGTGGAGGCAAGGAAATAGGAGTTCAAGCTCATCCTTGGCTGCGCGCACACACACACACACACACACACACACACACACACACACACACACCATATACACACAAAAAGATTAAGACATAGGTTACATCAACTATCATTTCTTGTTCACTGACAAGTTTAGCCATAGACACCTAGGTGTGTCCTGTCTTTTAAATCTGACTGCAATTTGAGATGATTGCTCTTACCCTCCCTTATTTTTTTTTTTTTTCAGATAGACAAACTGAGACTTAAAGGAAAAAAATCAGTATGAATCTGTAAGGTCTGCCAGTCTGGGTGGTGTGCTCTTGGGCATGGCTTAGTCTCTGAACGGAGAGCAGCAACCCGAGCAAACGTGACCTACAGCTAATAGACAGAAGAACTGAGAGATATGATAGGCCAAGCATACATTCAAAACCACTTTGTTATGGCTGCATAGATAGCATTGTTAACATGCAAGGGCAATACTGCCTGGGGCCTTTGTGAAGCGTCACATTTAGTGTTCTATAAACCCACAAGGCTTTTAACCAGTGTTCACCTCTCTGTATCACCCAACAGGAGTGGCTAGTTTTTTTCCCAAGGCCATCCAAAAAAAAAAGAGCCCCCCAAACAGAGAGGCCTGTGCTTCTTTCTCTCCATTTCCCCCAGTGATCACAAAGCAAACAACTACAGCCAGAAAAGTGGCATCGTGAATGTGGGCATATCCTACGCCACTTTCTCCCAACCTAGGATCGTCATAATTAGTAAATGAAAATACAGGATACTGTCTTAGTTATCTTTAGTCGTCAGCTGTCACAATCTAGAGACATCTGAGAGAAAAGCTTCTACTGAGGGTCACACTGGCTGAGGGCATGTCTCTGAGGGGCTGTCTTGATTAGTAGTGGACACAGAATTGCTCACCTAGCCCACTATGGGCAGCACCATCCCTAGGTGGTTGGTCTTGGTTATGTAAGGAAACTAGCAGAGTATGAGCCTGTAAGTGAGTTAGCACATAGTATTCCTTCATGGTTCCTGCTTTCAAGTTCCTGCCCTGACTTGCTTCAGTGGATTGTGAAGTGTGAGACAAATAAGTGTTTTTCTTTCCTAAGTCGATTTTGGTCATAGTGGATTTGTTTGTATGGTTTGGTTTGGTTTTTCAAGACCAGGTTTCTTTGTGTATCTCTGACTGTCTTGAACAATCTCTGTAGACCAGATTAGCCTTGAACTCAGAGATATACCTGCTTGCCTCTACTTGCTGAGTTCTGGAATTAAAGGCATGGACTACCACCTCCTGGCTGTCATAGTGGTTTTTTTTTTTTTTTTTTTTTTAAATCATAGCAACAGAAGGGAAATATGGAAAACACTAATTTAAATTCTTTTTAGCGTAAGTATGCACCATGCAATATTTGGAACATATATTTTCTGAAACTATTCCTTGTTTATTTTAAATTGAACTGCACATCCCAAATTTTATCCGGCAGATTCCTTCTTGCTCTTTTGTGCTAGGGACTGTGTAGTGGGATTATGTTGGTATGTTGTAAATATTTGTCCCTCCTACTGGTTTAATAAAAAGCTGATTGGCCAGAGGCTGACAGGAAGTATGGGCGGGGCTACTAGACTAAGAAAACTCTGGGAACATCTCAGAGGAGAACACAAATGCCATAAAGTCACCAGAGCTGCCAGGAGATGCAGAGAAAATGCTGCTGAGAAAAGGTACTGAGTCGCATAGCTGAACAAGATGGGTTAGTTTAAGGGCAAGCATAGGATTTGGAGGTTAAGGGCACTGATTGTTCTTCCGGAATCCTGAGTTCAATTCCCAACAACCACATGGTGGCTCACAACCATCTATGATGACATCTGGTGTCCTCTTCTATATACTGTTTACATAATAAATCTTAAAAAAAAAGTAAGCACTAGCTAGCAATATGCCTGGGCCCTAGGTCGATCAGTGTAAAAGTAATATAAGCATCTGTGTGATTTTGTGGGACTGTGTGTGTTTCTGTGGGACTATGAGTCAGCACCTTAAGGACAGGCCTGAAAGTCCACCTTTCTGTAGACCAGAAACTACATACAACAGGACAGAGCTCAGGACCTTGTGTATGTTACATACATGCTATACCACTGAGTTGTACACCCAATTCTTGGCAATCCCTATTTTATCATGTGTAGATTCATAACTACTATTATTATTATTTTTTTAAACTTTATTTATTTATTTGCCTTGGTGTTTGCCTGGAACTGGAACTACAGACAGTTGTTAGCTGCCATGTGGGTGCTGGGAATCGAACCCGGGTCCTCTGGAAGAGCAGAGGGTGCTCTTAACCACTGAGCCATCTCTCCAGCCCCCATAACTACTATTATTATTAAAATACAGAATTGTTATGGAATAATCTTTTTTTGTACACTGTGAAGATACGCCTTTGCCAAAGCACCTTCTGATTGGTTTAATAA
>PVIH01003717.1:80328-154790 GCA_004025045.1 Sigmodon hispidus
AAAAAAAAAAAAAAAAAAAAAAAAAAAAAAAAAAAAAAAAAAAAAAAAAAAAAAAAAAAAAAAAAAAAAAAAAAAAAAAAAAAAAAAAAAAAAAAAAAAAAAAAAAAAAAAAAAAAAAAAAAAAAAAAAAAAAAAAAAAAAAGTCAAGTCACATGGTAAAGCATGGATAGAAATATGGGTTAATTTAAGAACTAGTTAGGGGCCAGAGAGATGGCTCAGCAGATAAGAGCACCGTCTGCTCTTCCAGAGGACCTGGGTTCGATTTCCAGCACCCACATGGCAGCTAACAACTGTCTGTAGTTCTAGTTTCAGGCAAACACCAAGGCAAATAAATAAATAAATAAAGTTTAAAAAAAAAAAAAAGAACTAGTTAGTAACAAGCCTAAGCTGTCAACCAAGCATTTATAGTAATGAGTCTCTGTGTGGTTATTTGGGAGTCAGCAGTCTCAACAGAAAAACTCAGCCTATTATTTATCATAAAAATGTTCTGTATGAAGCCAGATGTAGCACTGCATATCCACAATTCTCAGAATGTGAGAGGCTGAGGCAGGAGAGCTGCCTAGAATTCAAGGACCACAAAGCAAGTAGCAGGCAGGCTACAAACAAACAACAGAGAAGACATTCCTTATGCTACCCTTCTAGAGTCACACTCTCCTTCCTCGAGCCTCCCTGTTGGCCACTATTTATCCATTCTTCCCTTTGGAACTGCTTTTTTATTTCAACTTAATGTCCACAAGATCCATTCAAGTTGTTGAATTTAACATGGTTCTTTGCATTTAGCTGCTCAAAAGTACTCCATGGAGGCCCTTTATAACAAAGAACTCTTCGTTTTGAGACAGGCTCTTACTCTGCAGCTCAGTTGGCCTCAAACTCATAACAATCTTCCTCTCTTGACTGCTCAAGTGCTGGGATCGGAGGCATGGGCCATCACACCCAAATAAGAACAATCATTTTTTTAAAAAATGCCATTCAGAGTGTGAATTATGTATTTTATGTATAATAAATATTTTGTGATATTTGTAATGTGTAATATTTTGGCTGTGTGTATGTGTGTGCACTGTGTGCATGCTTGATGCCTGCAAGTTCAGAAGTTGGTGTCAGAGCCTGGATCTGGATGACAGATGGCTGGGACTGAACATGATCCTCTGCAAAAACAGTAGGTGTTCTCAGCCACTCATGCACCTCTCTAGTACTTCTTGTCTATCTTTGTGTTCCAGGAGCTGAGAATGCGAGACACATTACATGATCCTGGCCTGCAGGTTATCCTCAGTTGACAGATGCCAAGACTTCTGTGGACCTGACGGCAGGAGGTGACATTGGACCTGGAGAAGAAGACAGGGGACCAGCTGGCTGCCCTGTGGAGATGCTGTGAAAGGCAGAGACAGCAAGATGTGCAAATAGTTTGGACATGGATTGGGAGAAAGAGATGAGCTGCAGGTGACTGTGTGGGATTTGGACAGAAGTTATCAGGGCACAATTGTCCTTCACTGAGTGTTAGATGATCTTCCTAGGGAGACACGGTCCACTCACCCTAGGCAGAGAAGGAACCAATATACCCTCAACCTCCCCACATACACAAAAATAAAAGAATCTGGAGTCCATGTTATCAAAGCAATGAATTCATTGCTATTCCATTCAGGAGCTTGGGTGACTCACAGATAGCTATATCACAGAAAAGTCCCACCACACCCCATCTCTCTGCCAGCTTTCCTTTCTTTCTTTCTTTCTTTTTTTAGAGCAAGGTCTCATGTAGCCCAGCCCTTACTTATCCTGGCAACTTGACATCTTTAGTAACCAACACAGCATCTGATTTATATATTAGATGTTAAGTAAATGCTTGTGGAATTGCTGAATAAATAGCAACTATTAGTAACTTGTACTCGCCAGAAAATTCTCATGTGGCCTTAGGTCTATAGAGACACATTTAATCTTTAATCCTGGGCATTTCCAGGTCCTAGAGCCCTCTGTCACGGAGTCACAGACATAAAGCTACTGTTTTCCCTTAGCCCTCACTTCCAAAGGCACAAGCTCCTGACGCCCTCCCTCCAGGTATCAGGGACAGGCCCTCCGGCCTCTCCCTCCCCCGGGAGCTGGTGTGGGACATTTTTGGCTTCTAGCCTGCCTGACTAGAGGTCATTTAATCCTCAATGGATTTGTCATGTTTATTTTAGTGAACAGGGCTGTTTACTTTTGGTTCTTAGTTCTGGGGGTTCTTGCTCATTTTGCTTCCTTTTTATTTACTCTTTGTAAGCTCTTGGCTTTGAGTAAATATGTCTATAAAGTGCAGAATCCGGGTTAGTCTGTGTCTGGTATTTTAATGGCCTTCAAACAGTGTCTGCTCAGGTAAGCATTTTATAGATAGATCGAAAAGATAGGAGGATTCTGTTCTGAGTGGCCTCTGCCTCCCTCCAGGCTGACAGGGGGTCACCAATAGCCTATGAATCATGGCTTTTCAGCAATAATAAAAATGTCAAAGCCAACACTCAACTGAAAAGAGAAACTGACCCACCCTGCTCAGCCAGCCTGGGAAATTCGGTGCCTCTTTAAACCTTAGGATAGGTGTAAGGATCCACATCCCTAGGAGTGCTTTTTAAAATGCACATCCCTGAGTCCCACACTTGAAAATTCTGGTTTGGAAGATCTGGCCTGTGGCCTGGAGATTTGCATTTTTAGCAGGAACAGTGAGTGATTTTGCTATCTTTGGGCCACGCTGAGAAACAATGGTCCAGAATCTCAAAGCCTTTGTGCTGATGGGTGGGCTGTGCTCCAGCTTATTGCTATGTTGCTGGATTCCACAGTGAGCTAAGGACAAACTTGTTTGCTGAAAAATGATTACATTGTAGCTGGAATAAGACAGGGTGACGGGGAGCAACCTTCTCCTGCACCACGTGCTCCAGGTCTAATCTGCTGGCAGACTGAGCACAGAGACCCTATATCCCCCGGAATTCCTAAGACAGTGCACCTCCAAGAAAGTTGTTGTTGGAGAGAGGTGGCCTGAACTGCATGGACCAGGACATTGCCATTGAAAACAGGAGAGACAGGCGAGGTTACTCTGTAGCTGCCACAAAGCCAGATGCTGAGATCAGATGTGACAAACAGAATGAGTACCGTGGTGACCTGGCCACTTCTCCTGAGGCTGGGGTCCAGCCTTTTGCAAGGCAGTGTGTACACAAGCACCCCTGTAGCACACCTTGAAGAATGCTCACAGCGTTGCCTTAGCATGCTGTAATATCATGGGTACCCAGCAATCACAGAGCCCTACGCTAACTTGTAGTAGTCTGTGTTTTAACAGTTATACTCCTGACCCAGGACAGAGAATCTTGTGTTCTGGGAGACCATAAGCAAAGACTCTGTCTTCTTGAAGAACTCCTGGTTCTTCCCATCAGCCAATATACTCATCACACCAGCTGCACGCATTGGCATGCCCGTGGTCTTCTCTCCCTTCAGAAGGCAGGCTCATCAAAGGCACACCTGCCTTGTTTCCTGCAGGACCCAGAGTTCAATAGTCAATTCTCAATCAGATTTCTGGCACATGAATACTTGAATGAAAGGCATCCCTGCCACCCACAATCCATTCATTTATTCATCCTACAGCATGCTCTGAACATCTGCTGTGGGCCCGGCTCTTGTCAGCCTGAATAACTGCTTTTCATCCCTGAGCAGCTACCAGGCCAGTGGTGGGAAACTGGAGACACATCCATTGTGTAATGCACCCTGACAAGGCCTAGATCTGAGATCTGATGGAGACGGGGCTGCACGGAGGAGCGAGCTGCAGCAGTGACAGGTTCTTAAGTTAGAGAAATGGTGTCTTGTCTAGGAGGATTTCCCCCTCCTGATTCAGGGGGCCCCATCTGCCCTGAGGCCTCTCTGCCTCTGCTCACAACCGAGGCTGCTTGTTTCTGCTAAGATTGCAGCAGGGTGCTTCTATAGCAGCAATCTATAAAACACCATTTACAGCTATAACCAAACCACAAAAATCAATCCCCAACGCTTACTCCCATCAACAAACATGCTTAGGGCGCCTTCTGAGTGTGGAGCACAGTTTTTAGGTGTCACGGGAGATAAACGGATGAATAAAATAGGACTCTGTCCCAAGGGGGCTTCTAATCTCCCTAAGGAGACAAGGTACCTGGAGAGGAGATGATGAACCACCTGAGTAAAACTGTGCATGCCAAGTAAAAAAGGAAGGTTCTAGAACCTCCTTGCTCAATGCAGCAGCCACATGTGGCTACTGAGCTCTGGAGAAGAAGCTATGCACTCAAGCATTTGCAGGTGGGTGATGCCACCGCAGAAAACAGTGTACAGGTCAGCTTAGAAACAAAATGTATAAAATAGCTCCATTCCAAATGTTGATCATGTGGTAAAATTCTATTTTGGGCAGATTAGGTATATTGTTATGAAGATTAATTTCATCTGTTTCTTGGGAATTTCTTTAAAATGTAGTTTCTAGGCCATTTAAAGTTGTTCATGTGGCAGCACCAGGCTGGCATTTGAGAGGATCCAGAGGGAGCCATGGTCTGTGCTGTCAAAGCTGTGAAGAAGAGTTCTGAGGAAATAGACAAGCTAATTTGGGGCCAGCAAAAGCGTAGGGAGGGCATTGGAGAAATTCTCAGGAATAAAGAGGACAGTTTCCCAGAGGCTGAATTCCCCAGTGACACAGGCTCTGAGCCAGCTCTGCCAATCTATCTTCTAGAAGCCAGAACCAGAAGCACTCGAAGCTCCTCTTCCTGATGGGGATCTGGCTAGACATGGGGGCTGTGTTTGGATGCTAAGCATTGGTAAATGAAGTCCCTAGCTAGGCCATCCAGGACAAGAGTGGGTTTTCAGAAGGTGGCGCTCTAACCTGGGCACGACAGCACACCTGCCACCCTAGGAAAGCGGAAGCAGGAGTTCACCAGGCCAGTTTGAGCCTCACAACAAGAGCCTTTCTCAAAACATAAACAAACAAAAATCCTTGCTCCTACCTGGCTCCCAGCTCTGGGTTTAGGTAAGGACCATGGCAGAAAAGGAGAGAAAGCAAATATTCTGGTACCCTTAGAGGTGGGAGTCTGTTTGAAGAGAGGGAGGGATTCCCAGGAAGCAAGGTGATCCTGGAGGAAGAGGCATCCCCTAGACAGATGAGGGCATGTTCTGTCCAGGACATCAGGGAGCCGGAGTCCAATGTGATGTTCACTTTTCTGTCTCTTACACTGCTGCCTGCCTCACATAGACACTGTAAACACTTGAATACAAGGATTAGCTCCCCATGTGGTGTCTGGGACTTTGAAAACAACTCTTGGTCTCTGTGTTTGTATCTGGGTTAATTGATCTTTTTAACCCCCAGCACTTAGAACATGAGGCTTGGTACATATCCAGTGTTCAATACATATTGATGCATGGATAAGGGAAGGAAGGACGGAGTGCCCCAGTGACCAGAGACACATCTATTAAACCACAGATGCAGATTCTTGGAACAGGCTAACCCTGTCCTGGGCTTATCTTTTGGAGATGGCAGCATGAAGGATTTTTCACAAGCCAGATCCCACAGTGTCTGGGTCACAGGAGAATGATATTCTGTTCATAGCATTTCACCAGCTGAAGAACTAGCCTGCCTTCATCTTACACAGAAAAGCCATCTTATAATAAAGACAAACTAGATTCCTTCCTACCTATGCTCAAACCTTTGTTTCTCAAAGATTGGGCTATGCCCTACCTGTAACCTTGACTACAAATGACTCTGTACTGCCTGTTCCAGGAATGGCAATTATATCTTTGTTTCAAGAAGTTAAGAACCATCTTACAGCCTTACCTTGTTTCAAAGGGGTTGTAATGGCTACCTTGTTATAACTACCTGTTGTTACCTTGCAATCATGTCTTTGTTTCATGAGGTCATTATAACTAACTTGTTATCTTACGTTCTGATCTTGTAACCCCATCTATTTTGCCCACACAGTCCCCCATTTGGACCCCCTACACACACACACACACACACACACACACACACACACACACACACACACACCCCTGAGCTATAAAAACCTTATCTTTCTCACATCCAGTGTTTAAACCCTGTCTTGGGGAGGCATCTCATTACCTGAGTTAAAAAGCTCGATTTAATTAATTTACTGCTGTAATTAATTTGGCCATGATGTGCTGGGTCAATGGTCTTTTCCTTCCCATCTTTGGGATTAACACAATGTATCTTTTCTTGGGACTCTGGACTCTGAGACAAGGTATCTAGGTTAGCCTTCCACTGCTAAACCTTGTTTTCTAGTCTTTGATATTATTAAGTACTCTTTTAGAAAACCCTAAGGTCTCCTTAAAAGGAAGGGTAATCTGAAGAATTCTAGGAGATTGGATGAGCCTAGCGTGGGTGTGGGTAGTTTAATTTCTGGACCGGTTAAGGAAAGACGTCCCAGAGCCAACAGGGAGACTGCAGTTACCCATTTTGACCACTGGAGGGCATCTGGACCATGGAATACCAGAGCTCCACCGCCCACATCTTTGGAAAACTGATTGAATTCAACAAACGTTTCAAAATCGTTACAATAATAATAGCTCCCGTGTGTTGAATATCCAATTCAGTGCTGTATAAATATATAATATATTTTGTTTAATATTCACTACAATTGTGAATTGCTTAAGGAAAAAAACCAAGGCGTAAAGAAATCGATGTTCTTACCTAAGGCCACTTAGCTAAAATTAAAAAACAAACAAACAAAAACACCCAACATCTGAGAGAAAGGACTTGAACCTTAGTCTGTAAGAACCAAGAGTAAATAACAAATGAATGCAGCAAGGAAGCTGGGGCGCTCTGGCTAGAGGCAGGGTGTCACACAGACATTTCATTCCAGAACAATTCACACATTCTGAAACCGGAAGATGGATTACTGACAGTTTGTCCATTTCATACAGTAATGTTTCTGTTTCCTACAGAAATGAAGTTATTAAATAAATGAAGTGTCTCACAATCTATGGTATCTTAACACGAAAGAAAGACGGGGTGATGCAAGGCAGGAAATGGACTTTTCCATTGGACACTGCTACAATTGCTCCGAAGAATCCAGACTATAATGAACACGCTGTTTGGCGGTGGTGGGAAAGACACCCCAGGCCTGTGGATGCTAGTCCCGCACTCTCCACCCAGCCTTATCTCCAGCCCTTCACTTGGTGTCTAAATAGCACTTGGCTTGTACCCAGAACTGTCCATAGCACCTTGCATGACATTTCTCAGCTACTCTTCATGACTCTAAGCTAAGGGACACAGTGTTATGACCCCATTTCCAGAAGATGGAGAGAGGGTAGGTAGCAGCACACCCAAGGTCTCACAGTAGGGGGAGAAGCTGAGGTCAGGATGAGGCTGGATGGGCTCTCAGAAGGAAGAAACGGCACCCGGCCTTGGAGGACACAGTTGCATGGTAGAAAAGCTCTTCTGAGTATTGGTGCTCCAGGTAGAGGGTCGGACCGCAAGAACAAGGCTTTGAGGTGGGCCATTCGAACAGGCTACTTTTGGCTTTGTGTAGCCAGTGGTGGCTAGCAGAAACCTACATCGACAAAATTTATCAGGGCCAATTCCAATGTACGGTCCTGCGTAGGTAATATTTCAGCTCGGTGTATATTGCTAATTTGGGGTGGGAAGAAGTGGAGTTCAACGGAAGGGCCAGGATTGGACGTGGGGTTGCTTCTGTCTAGCTACAGCTGAGGCCTCCCTGGATAGGACCCTCTCCGGTGACAGGCCATTTGGGAAGTGCAGTGTGTGCTCAGGAAATGGCCAGATTGGATTTCAGGGAAGATTAAAGGAGCTAAATCTGGCCGGGGCTGGGGGAGGGGCCAGGAGAAGGAATTGCAAAGGGCCAGCAGCTGGGAGGCCCAGGGGAGTCGGCCTGGGACCTGAGGGTGGGGGTGGGAAGCCCAAGGCAAGCCGGAAGCCCTTTTGACCCCAATAAGGCTGGAATGCTGGGTCACTCTGTAGAGATGGGGTTAGGGGTGGGATGGGGGCAGATACCTAGTTGAAAAGAGCCAAGCTGAGAAGAGACCGGGAGAAATTAGGGTGCTGACCCCGTACTGAGTTTTCGTGCCTGGAGCACTAAGGCCCTGACACGGGGGGATTGCCCTGTAATGGTGCAGAGCTGCGAAGAAAAGAAGTAGAGAGCAATTCGAATCCCCTTCCCCGCTGGGCCCTCCACCCCTTGCAGCCCCTCCCCTATCCTGAGTGGCAGCAGCGGCTGTGGCCGCTCCCAGTCCCATGGGTAGGAGCTCAGTGCTTCTATTCCGGTACCCAGGATGGGAGAACAGAGGAGGGCTTGCTTATCAGAGACGTGATGAAGGGGGACGTCCGGAGGACTCTGGGACCTTGTGGGTACAGCTTCAGGCAGGAGAAACACTTGTTTCAGTGCTGTTGGATGAAAAAGCGCCTATGGGACCATGTCTTGTCTCTGGCCCGAGGGAGCTGGGATGCTGGGGCAACGGGAATCCCCAGCAGCTGGAATCAGGCCTTAGAGTCTCTTCCCAACTCTTGAGGTCTCAAGATCAAGCCTGGCCTCCAGCCCTTAGACTTTAGGCAGCCTAACTAGAAGGGATGTGTGGATAAGGCCGGTGGGGGGCAGTCTGTGGCCAGGGTGCAATCAAGGAGAGTGTGTGGCATTGACATTTGTGTGTGGGAAGGGGTGGATGGTGTCCACGTCCTTTGCCACCCACACACACCCGTTCAGAGGCCTCAGCTCCCGCTAGGAGAACAGTGGGGCTGGCTAGGGAATAAGACTGGAATGCTGGGAAGCATAAGAACCGCCCCCTCACGGAAATCCCCTTATAGGGCTGAGTTAAAGAGAAAGACTGGATTGAGGCTGCCAAGTCTGTCTGCTGCATGGCCCACACAGAGAAAAGATCAGATCTTCTAGGGCCCCCAGGAAGCGACAATTCTAGGTGGTTTTATTGTTGGTGATGGTGGAAGTATAGATTTTTGTTGGTGGTGGTTTGGCTTTGCTGTGTAACTGTAGGGCCTTCCTGCTCAGCTCTCCTCATCTGTTCTGTAAAGGACGACCGAAATGGTGGATCACAAGGTTTTGGGGGTAGATAGGGTTCCATAAGGCTGCTTTCGAGGGTACCCTGCCTGGTACCCAGTTGATGCTCATGAATGGCAGCCATGAGAGACAGCGGAGGCTGTGGGAGATCTGGACTCATGAGGCTGTGGTTGTGAATCCTGGCCTTGTGCCTCTGACCAGAATTAACTGTTGTGGAGAGGGGTACAATGTGGTAAGGCTGGCCCTTACCAAGAGACCACTGTGATGAGTGATTCTGTTTCTGCTTATTTCCTCAATGCAAGATGCTCTTTTCTGTTCACAGACAGGGAAACTGAGGCCCAGCAGTGCTGGGGTCTGAACCTAGGGCCTCGTGTATATAGTACTCTACCACCGAGCTACAATCCCAGTATTGTAGTTCAGGTTGGTCTCCAGTTCTGTGTATCCCAGGTTGGCCCAGACCTTCTGAGTTCTGGTATTACAGCATGTACCATATCTGGCTTTCATTGATTCCTACATTCTTTTCGTTTTGTTTTGTGTGTGTGTGTGTGTGTGTGTGTGTGTGTGTGTGTGTGTGTGTGTGTGACTCTATATAGACCAAGTTGGCCTCAAATTTCCCTCCAGCCTCTGCCTCCTGAGTGCTGGAACTAAAGGCATGCACCACCACCACCTGGTCTATGTTCTTTTTGAAAATTACATTTTTAAATCATTTATTTTGTTTGCATGTGTGTGGATGTGCAAATGTACCCACAGCTCCTGTGTGGTCAAAGGACAGCATGTGTGTCTATTATGTGGATCCCAAGGACTGAACTCAGGCCACTGGCTATGGCAATAGTCAGCTGTATTTGCTGAGCCATCTGGCTGGCCCAGCTGAGGCTCAGAGCGGTGAGTACATTCACCCAAGAGAGCTTGTCCAGGATCTGAATCCAGGAAGGACCTACCTGCTCTTTTCCAATTCTTCTCTTACTCAGGCCTCTGTGGAGTCAAGTAGAACTTGAACCATTGTATTACCATCACCCAGTGAGTTTAAGAAGATGGGGGAGGGTAAAGACTGGGGCTATAAGAACATTTAACAAACCAGATGTGGTATACAGGCCTGTACATCCAACACTTGAGGGGCAACATAGCAAGACCCTTGTCTGGGTGTTCTCTGGAATTTCAGACCCAGTTTTAGTGTGAACCTGGAAAGTACAGAGAATAAGCACCCACCCACCAACAAGCACAGTCTGGGGTACTGTTTGTTGTGTGTTGTGGTCTGAAGTGTTGCAGAAGGCCCAGGGTCTGAGAGGACCCCCAAGATGACCGTGACTCAGTTGGCTGTAGGAAAAGCATGATGATTCCATACAGCTATAAATAGCAGCTCTGCATAGTGGCCCTGTGAGGTCATTGCCAGCCGCTCAGGCTCTGTTTAAAGCACCCACAGCCTCAAGGACTGAAGGAAACCTGGAAAGGGCCCAGAACAGCAGGAATATGACCAAACTAGAGGGGCTGGAACCAAAAAAGCCTATGAGGAAAGGTGAAAGGAATGGAGATGAGAGAGAGAGAGAGAGAGAGAGAGAGAGAGAGAGAGGTGCTGAGTGAGGGATGGATGACCCAGGATCCCGACCTGAGGCCTGAAGCCACTGGTCTGAATCTGCGGAAAGGGAAAAGCAGGCAGGCTTTACCTTGCTTCTAGCAGTCCTAAGAATTGGTTCTAGTGGTGGCTGAAGGGCCCTGCCCTGTCCAAACCTGTTGCCCTCTCCTTCTGCATTCCTCAAAACCTGTTGCTGTGCTTGGTGTGGTGGCACACACCTTTAATCCCAACACTTGGGACACAGAGGCAGGCAAATCTTTGTGAGTTCAAAACCAGCCTGGTCTAAGTGAGAAGTTCCAAGCCCCTCAGGGCTCCACAGTGAGAGCTTGAAATCAAAACAGTAACCAAAAACAAAACCAAATAACAAAACAAAACCTGATTCTAAGGCTGGCCAGAGAGGGAGACCTCCTTTTCTCCTGGGTAGCTTTGCCTCATCTGTCCCTTGGTCAAGCTTGGGGCTGGACAGGGCTGAGAGGGTGGTGATCAGCAGAGAAAGTCAGGTGTATCTCCTATAGTCTGCTGGGACTGGGGATTAGTAGGGAAACTGAGACTCAGAGAACCAGAGGGCGGTGAGTCTGCATCTGCTGTGGAGACAGCTGGTGATTTTGAGTCTGAGGCAACAAGCAACCTGGGAGAAGGTGGAAAGGAACCGAATGGAGGGAGGTAGAGCTATAGAAGGCTGGCAGAGTAGGTTGTCACCACGTGCTGGGTAAGATCTCTTCTAGGGGATAAACCTGTGATCTGGTTCCTCTCAGTGGGAGGTCTGGGGTGCACAAAGACTCCAGGCCAAACTTCTCCAAGAGGCTCTGAAAAGTCAGTGAGAAATTATCTTTGGGGTGAGCTCTATGGCTCAGTGGGTAAAGGCATTTGTCACTAAACCTGGTGGCCTGAGTTCACTCCCCAGAGCCCACATGGTAGAAAGCGATAACTGACCAGATAAACTATCCTCTGATATATATATATATATATATATATACATATATATATATATATATATATATCTCCCTTCTAATAAACAAATGCTTTGAAAATCAAAATAAAAAACCTGGCATGGTGGCAAAGTCCTTTAGTCTGGTCTACAGAGCGAGTTCCTGAACAGTCAGGGCTACACAGAGAAACCCTGCCTTGGAAAAAGAATTCTGTGTCCTTCTGTCTCAGCCTCCTGGGCACTAGAATGAGAAACCCCCACCCTTTCTTAATGCTGCTGAAGTACTTCTTGCCCTGACCTCCACCTCCATGGTGTCTGCTTCCATTACCACCTGAATTTTGTGGTACTGATAGTCCTTAAGGCATCACCCTGAGACCAGGCCTCAACCTCCTCCTCCACACCCCTCATTCCCTCCCTTCTACCCTCATGGACACAGATGTCCTATTTGGTAAAAGCTGGGTTTGGGAGGAGGTGAAATTAGCTCCAGACGTCTCCTACTTTGGCAGAAAACCCGGGGTACTTCATTGTCTGTAAAAGGAGTGTGTATGTGTATGTGTGTGTTTGTGTGGAGGAGTGTCTGGAGCAGGGCTGGGGGTGAGCACGGAGGAGAAGGAGCCAATGGAAGAGGGATTTATTGCAGAAGCAGACACGGGGCAGAAGGTAGAGATATTTGAGAACAAGATGTATTTGGGAGGTCTTAAGCCAATCAGAGGAGAAGGAGGGCAGAGGGTGGGTTTCTCTGAGTGAGTCACCCCTCTCCTCAATGTGGCAAGAGAGAGAGATAAGTTTCAGGGAGCATCCTGACGCCATTCTGGCTGGGCCCCCCAGCTCCAGCCCCACCCCCAGGCTTTCAGGAAGAATCGCCTCTGGACATTCCTTCCCTTTTACAGTCACTCAGGAGCCTACACTGGTCTGCTTAGGGGCTGCTACTGAGGAGAAGGTGAATGGAGGGGGTAGGGGAAAGCCAGCCTCTGAGGAGATGTCAGCTAGCAACCTTCCCTCTGGTGCCCAGAGACTCAACCTTTTAGAAATGAACACTATTCCCACCCAAACAAGACCTGGCTTGGTCCCCTTCTCACCAAGGTCATGCCAAGGTCAGAGACAAAATGGCGCTTGTCGGATGGCTCAGATGACTTCAGGTTCAACCCCCAGGGATAGACAACCATCTTGAGCTCCAGTGGAAGCTCTAGCCTGCATCTCTGTGCCTCTAGTCATTTTCTCTATCGTGTGCTTTAGAAATGACAGGAGGGTAGGTCGCCAGAGGTCACTGGTGCTCCTGTGTTACCAGGACCCTCTCAAATGATGGCTGACTGGAAACAGAGGGGGTTGGGCCCCAGGGAAAGGAGCAAGTGTGAATTTTCAAGGGCTGGGACAGTCTGGATATGGTTTGTCCTTCTGGGGTTCCCGTGCTTTAAGTTTGTCCCCAGGTTGATTTTAAGTGGTAGCTGGTAGTGTAGGAGGACTGTAGGTTGTCTTAGGTTGTGGAATCTGTAAGAGGCATAAATTGGGCATGAGAGTTCATGTCTATAATCCCAGCACTTGTTAAATGAAGGCAGAAAGGTCAGAGTTCAAGGATATCTTCTGCTATGCAGTAAGTTTGAGGCCAGCCTAGGCTACATGAGACCCTGCTTTAAATAAAACAAAAACTAGGCTGTCGAGATAGGTAAAGGCACATGCCACCAAATGTGATGACCTCCCTTAATTTAATCTCCAGGCCCCACAAAGTGAAAGAATAGACTTCTGCAAATTGTCCTCTGATCTCTACATGTTCACTGTCTGGACCTCCCATGATTCTAACTGGAGTATCACACACACACACACACACACACACACACACACACACACACACACACACACACACACACGGTAAGGCATAGTTGGAGATGGGTAGGTCAGGGGGTGCATGGCTGTTTTTTGAAAGTATTAATGTAGAGACTAGAGAGTGGCTCACTGTATACTTTTGTAGAGCACCTACCTGGGTTAAATTCTCAGCATCCACATGTAGGCTCACAACCATCTCTAACTCCAGTCCCAGGGGTTCCAACACCTCCTTCTGGCCTCCATAGGGCCCATGCATACAGATGAAACCATATTTATGATGATACTATATATACTATATATACATATATACACATAGTATTAAAATAGCTCTCTAGAAATTCTAATCAACTCTCTGCAAGAGTAAGTTATAAAAAACAAAACAAAACAATGGCATAACTCCTGAATCTCTCTCAGGCTTCCTGCCTTGCTTTGTGATCTGTTCTGCAAAAGTTCCCACATTCTAATGTTATCTACCTTCATCAAAGCTCTTCAGGACGTACCCAGATTCAGGCGCTTTGTGATAGCAATGGCAACTGAACTAAGTCAGACAGGATGCCGGTCAGCAGAGGGAGAACACACTATGGGAGGCATCAGTACTGTCTGGTCCCCAGGATCCCAGGGTGAGGTTCTTTTCCTTGTTACAAACAGCACAAGAGTCTGGTTCTCTCTCTTCCCATCCCTCAGTTTTAGCTCATCCAAAAGTCTTATGCTGCTAGATCAGGATTTCTACTCCAGATACCCACCTATTCCAGCCACCTATTACCTATCTGTGTTATCCACGGAATCTTGGGGGATCTTGGGTTATCTAGGACCCTTGCATTCTAGGGAGACCTCTGTGAGCTTGGAGACTTGCAAGGAACTGCATGTACCTGCAAAGGCTGTGGGCCAGGGACAGCTTGGAGGTGTCCCAACCAAAAGAGGCGAGAGTAAGGGACCTTTGGAGAGGCAAGGCAGCTGAAGTTGTCATTGTGGGTGGGACCATCCTGGGGCAATGTTTGCTACTGGCAAAGGTGTTCTCTGCTGTATAATGGAGACAATTCGGCATAGATGGGTAGGTAGGCTTGGGGCAGACAGTGAGTCCCTAAACTCTGGAGGGGCTCAACAGGCCAGGTTGTTTCTACAGGGTCCACAGTGAAGAAGATTAGAATAAAGCCTTAAATAGATGGATGAGCATGGGCTGCTCCATCTGAGGACCTGTGAGGTCCAGCCTTAAATGTCAAGAGGACTTTAGGAGATTTCAGACAGCAAGACTGTCTTTCTTAATTTAGCCAACAAAATTTAATACCAGGATCCACTGTGAAAGGCCTGACTCTTACATCATACACTAGGCACATACACAGATTGTGTGTGTGTGTGTGTGTGTGAGAGAGAGAGAGAGAGAGAGAGAGAGAGAGAGAGAGAGAGAGAGAGAGGAGAGAGAGAGAGAGAATGTATGTGTGTGTTTTTATGTGTGCAGATGCATGTGCTTGTGTGTTCATGTGTGTAAATGGTAGAGGACAATTTTGTTGTCATCTTCATTGACATCATTTTGGATTTGGGGCTTTTTGTTTGTTTCTTTGTTTGGAACAGTGTCTCACTGGCTTGGAGCTCCCCAAGTAGGCTGGAATGGCCAGCTAGCAAGTCTAAGGGATCCACTTGTTCTTGCCTCCCTAGTGCTAGAGTTGCAGACACATGCCATGTGCCTAACTTTCCCTCCTAACATAGGTTCTGGGGATTGAACTCAGGTTATCATGCTCTCAAGGCAAGCACCTCACCAGTTACCTCATGACAACTTCCACCAGTTTATAAAGTGTGGCTTTGGTGGACATTCATATTTCCCAATATCAATGAACTTCAGGAATATGAGTTTACATTAAAAAATAATTTAATATATACATATTCAAGGGTGAATCCTGAAGATGTTACAAATAGCATTGCTTATACTAACAAAAGACTGATAACAATATAAATGTTCATAAATAAGAGACCTTATAAATAAGAAAAAACTAGGGCCAATCTATAGAGTGAAATACAAGGGAAGATATTATAGTGAGAATCTTCAGTTCATAGACTGCAATATTGTAAAAACATGTTGATATCCCCCAAAGCATGCATATTTATTTTGAGCTCTACCAAGACCCCACTTTTTGCCAGGTATGATGGTGCTCACCTTTCATCCCAGCACTTGGAAGGCAGAGGCAGGTGGATCACTCTCTGTGAGGCCAACCTGATCTAAGACAGCCAGGACTATTACACAGAGAAACCCTCTCTTGAAAGACAAAACAAAAACAAACAACAACAAACAAAGTCCCACTTTTTATAAAAAATGAAAAATATGTCCTAAGCTGCATATAGTCTCTCAAGGGGCTTCAACTAGAAAACAGAACACCAACAGGAAAGAGCAAAGCTAGCTGAAAACACTACTAAAGTTACCGTTATCAAAACAGTGTGGCACTAGAATAAATACAAATTTATAGGCCAATGGAATAGAACAGAACTCAGAAACAAATCTCACATAGTCACATGGTTTTCACCCAAGGAACCAAGATTATTCAATGAGAAACAGGCAGGTTTCTACAGCTGAGGGTGGGAATGTTGGCCATTCATATGCAAGAACCAACTCGGAGCCCTTACATTATGTCCTACATAGAAATTAATCCAAAACGTAACTATACTTAAACATAGAGTTAAAAACCACAAAAGTGTTAGGAAAATGAACAAAGGGGAAAAATATGATGTCACAGGATTTGGCAATGATACCTTGGATATGGCTTTAAAAATGTGGAAAAAGGGGGATAAGTGGACACTTCAATTGATTTTCACAAAAATTAAAAAAAAAACAAAACTATTGTGTATCAAAGGACACTAGGAGCCTGGCAGAGTGGCATACTCCTTTAATCCCATCATTCTAGAAGCAGAGGCAGGAGGATTTCTGTGAGTTTGAGGCCAGCTTAACCTACACAGTAGCTTCAGGACAGCCGGGAGTATATAGAGAGACCCTGCCTCAAAAACAAAACAAAATAAATAAACAAATAGCAAAGACACCCCCCCCCAAATAAAAAAGAAACAAAACAACAAAAAAATAATAAAAAAGACACTCTTAAGAGAATTAAAGGACACCCCACAGAATGGGACAGTTGCAAATAGAGGATCAATGCCTAAGAATATATAAAGAGATCTTAGAAATCAACAACAAAAAGAACAACCCAATGAGACACGGACAGGGTGTGGTGGTTGGTTTTATATCAACTTGACATACACTAGAGTTATCTGAAAGGAAAGAACCTCAATTGATAGAATGCCCCCATAAGATCCAGCTGTGAGGTGTTTTCTTAATTATTGATTAGTGGGGGAGGGCCCAGCCTATTTTTGGGTGGTTTCATTCCTGGCTAGTGGTCCTGAATTCTATAAGAAAGTAAGCTAAGCAAGTCCTGGAGTACAAGCCAGGGAGCAGCCAGCAATAGAAACCCTAACTAGGACAGACTCTTATCCAAAGATTGTAGCTCAAGGTGAGTCACTGGCAAGTCAGGCCCAAGCCTGGAGACTGAAAGACACAGATGCTTGGGTCATTCGTACAAGGAGAATGTCATTCATTGCAGCTCATCTCAGACTTATATACCCGGTGCTACCCAGGATGGAGCATAGTGGAAATTCCCCAGGTGGCTGGAAAATTACTGACTTGGCATAAACAGCTCAAATTTCCTCTTCTAACCCACCCCACCCCCACCCCGCCCTCCCCCCTCCCGGCAGAAACATATGGATCATGGGTGTGGAGCACAGAATGTGTAGCTAGTAATCCACAGGCCTTGCCTCAAGGCTCAGAGTGCAGGAAAAGGTTAAAGCAAGGGCCTACAAAAGATGATCAATAGCATGGAAAGATGCTTAGCATCACTAATGATTAGTGATATGCAAATTAAAACCACAGTGAGGTACTACTTCATGCTTATTAGGACAGATATTACAAAATAAACAAGGCAAGAACATACTGAATGTTGAGAATGATGTGGAGAAGCTTTTTTTAAAAATGCAATTATTAACTTTGTTCTTTGAGAAATTTTTACATGTATATGATGAACTTTGGCTACCATTGTGCCATGAAACCAGTACAATATATTTTGTACATGTATACCCTCATTTCTCTCACTCAGTCTCTTCTGGGTCCTCCTTCCTCCAACACATCCCCTCCCCAACTTCATATGCTCATCTGTAAATCCCAGCTAGTGCTGCCTGTGTGCCACTCATGGATGTAAGACTATCTACTGGAACATGGGTGTGGTGGTTTGAAAGAAAATGACCTCCAAAGGAAGTGACACCATTAGAAGGTGTGGCCTTGTTGGAGGAAGTGTGTCACTGTGGGGGCGGGCTTTAAGCTTCTCTCAGTGTGTCAGTTAGTCCACTTTCTGTTGCCTGCAAGATGTAGGGGACTCAACTATTCCTCCAGCACCATATCTGCCTGCTGCTGCCTGCATGCCACCATGCTCCCCAGCATAATAATGGACTGAAACTGTAAGTGTGCCACCCCAGTTAAATGTTAAATGAGTTGCTTCCTTGGTCCTAGTGTCTGTTCACAGCAACACAAAACCAAACTAAGACAATGGGAAACATGCTGTGGCCATGCTCCCTAAGAAAAATGACTCTTTGTCATCTAAAAGTTATCCATTGTCAATAGTTTCTCAGCTAGAGTTGAGGCCTTGCGAGCCTCCCCACATCCAACTGGGAACTTTGATTAGTTGGTCTTATACAGGTAACCACAGCTGTTGTGGTTCATGAGAGCAATGCCATGTCCAGAAGACAGAATTTCACATCATTTCTTTCTACTCTCCAGATCTTACTTTCTTCCTGTCCTGTTGTATGTGGTTTATGACTTTCTGGTCTAGACCAGAGGTTTGGACCCACTCTTAGCCTTGCTGATGCTTAGGCCCAAATAATCACACAGACACTTGTATTATTTGTACACTGATCAGTCTAGGGCCCAGACATATAGCTTGCTAACTCTTTACTTTTAAACTAACCCATCTTTCTTATCTCCTTCAGCCATGCGGCTCCGTACCTTTTCTCAGAACAGCATTTCAGCTTCTTTCCTTTGTGTTTACTGCTGTCTCCTCATTGTGTCTCTGTTGCATCCCTTGGCAGCTCTCTCTGCTCTGAAATCTTCCCAAAGTTTTCTTAGTCTAGTAGCCCTGCTCACACTTCCTGTCTGCCTTTGGCCAATCAGCATTTTTATTAAAGCAGTAGTGAGGACAATTATTTACAATGGAATAGAGTACAACCCCCTACACTGAGATGTTCCTTGAAGCTTGGGTCAGGGAGAGGTTGCTATACATGTCCTATTTAGGGCTAGCCATTCACAGTCACTTATTCTCAGCAATTTGAAGAGCTATAAGTCTCTGTACTAAGCACTGTCCCTACAAAAAGAAGTTTCCCTGACTGAGGTTGAGAGTGAATTAAAGGTCTAAACAAATATTTAGAAGGCAATTTGACATCATAGCCATGTATCAAAACAACAATAATGGGGCCCATGTGCTTTTGATCATGATTACATTACCAGGTATGAACTCCCTCCTGTGGAGCAAGCCTCAGATCCAACTAGAGAGCAGTTGGTTACCCCCAGAGTGATCATGTCGCTATTGTATTATTGGGCATGTCTTGCCTGGCAGGTCAGTGTTATAGCATGGCAGTATCCAGCATCATTCACAATAACTAAAGATGGAAACAACCCAAATACCCATCAGCAGATGAAGGGATAAACAAGGTAACATTATAAATGAGGGAATATCATTCAACTTTTAAAAAGAAGAGCACTCTAAAATCTACTATAGCATGGAGGAAACTTGAGGAAAAGTCCGCTAGGCTAAATAAACGAGTCACAAGGAGATAAATCTTGTGTGATTCCATGTACATAGTTACCTACTGCAATCAAATTCATGAGACAGAAATAAGATATGGTGTGTAAATGAGCTTGAAGAATCCCTGAATAGATAGAGCCAGATGGGGCTCATGAGTAACCTAATACTTGTCTTCTCTGCAAATAGAAACGAAACTTAATTGGAGCTATTTCTTGTACACGATTGTACTGAAAGGAAATAAATACTCAGGCCTGGACTAAGGCAGACGAATCGAAAATTTAAAGTCAGGCGGTGGTACAGAGTAAGTTCAAGGTAGGTCTGGGCTACACAGCAAACCCTCATCTCAAAACAAAACAAAGAAAGGAAGAAGGAGATAGAGAAAGAGAAAAAAGAAAAACCAAGTCGAGAACTTAGCTCTAACGAGTGGAAACCGGTGACAGGCATGGAGCAGATGCAGTAACCAACCGGGTACCTCCTTTGTGTCTGAGCAGTAACCACCCTTCCCTTCTGCCCCCTGTGTTGCTCCTGAACCACTTTGCAGCTACCTAAGCCCGAAATCATTGTTAGCACCAACAAACTCCAGCACTTGGTTTTGAAACAAAATCTGTAGCCCAGGCTAGCCTCAAAGTTGCTATGCAGCCAAGAATGAAATTGAACTTCTAATTCTCCTGCATCTACCTTCCAAGTCCTGAGATTGTAGGCATGTGCTAAACAAGCCCGGTTTATGCCGTGCTAAGGAGCAAATCCAAGGCTGGATATCCAGCCTCTGCCCACACAGTCTTCAAGAAGATTTGTTGGGGCAGGAGAGAATGTTCAGCAGTGACATAGTGCACTGGCTGCTCTTCAGGGGACCCAGGTTAGATTCTCAACATCCACATCGAAGCTCAACCATCTGTAACTCCAGTCCCAGGGGATCCTATGCCTCTTCTGGCTTTCTTGGACACCATAGATATATGTACAGTTTACTTTTTGAGAGTTGTTTTTTGCTGTTTGTTTAATTGGTTTAGTTTTATAAAACAAAGGGATATATATATATCCTCTTGGCTGTCCTGGAGCTCACTGTATAGGCCAGGCTGGTTTTGAACTCACAGAGATGTGCCTGCCTCCCAAATGCTGGGAGTAAAGGCATGGACCACCACAACTGGCTCTTTATCAAGGGCAGGGAAGAGATGGGTGGAACACTATTGTGAAATGGTTGTGGAGGTTCAGTTGGGGAAAATGAAAAGAGTTTTAAGGATGGGTAGTGATAATGAGTGCACAACAGTGAGAATGAACTTGATGCTGCTGACTCTGCTTAGACCTTGTAAAAATGGGGCTGGAGAGATGACTCCAAGGTTAGGAGAACTGGCTCCTCTTCCGGAGGACTCAGGTTCAATTCCCAGCACAGACATGGCAGCTCACAACTGTCTGTAACTCCTGTTTCAGGGTCTAGGAAATCTTACACCTTTATACCAATGCACATAAATAAAGCTAAATAAAGTGTGTGTGTGTGTGTGTGTGTGTGTGTGTGTGTGTGTGTGTGTGTTAAAAATGGCCAGGCATAGTGGCACAGTGGCACAGGCCTATAACAAGGCAAGTATGAGGTCATTTTGGTCTCTATGCCATGTAATCCTTGTCTATCCAGGGTTACATGGCAGAACCTATCTCAAATAAATAAAGGTAAATTTTATGCTGCATATATTTTATTATAATAAAACATGACTGTTATTAGAGGACACTTTCTAAGACTCCTCTGTTTAAACAGGTGTTTAACACAGCTGACTCAGCTGAAAACAGCTTGACTCAGAACAGCGTGTGAAATATTTTAAAAAGGGAAAAAGCCTGGTTTGGGGGTACACATATAATCCTAGCACTCTGGAGGTTAAGACAGGAGAATCTTGAGTTGGAGAAAATCTGGGCTACAAACACAAAAGGCAAAATAAAATGAAATTTAAAACTGTCAGTTCCATATATACACTCAAAGTGTCTCTATGGTAACAGCCACCATCTAAAATTTGGTTGTGTGGCTCAGGGGCTGGGGCAGGATGGGATGATTAATTGTTGAAAAATGGGAGACATTTTTTCCACTAAACTCTTGTACATCTCGTGTTTTGACCATGTACATTGCCCAGCCAAGAAGATAATGATGTTTTTAGTGGGTCCAGTTCCCAGTGGCCCCCTTGAGAGGCCAAGGTCCTGCTTCAGTGGCACTGTGTGATTTGGAATGTTTCTCTTTTACCTGCCTTCCAGGCCCCAGAGTGTTATTTTACTGCCTTCCATGGCAGCAGAGACTAAGGAATGGAGCTGCCTTTGGGAAAAGTCCCAACTGGGTTGAAGCCAAGTCTGGTAGTTGTTGATTTTGACTAGAGATGATGCAATTTATTTATTTGTTTTCTGCCTCATTTCACTAAGAAACTAAGGGGACTGGTGTTGCTCTGAAGCCAATTCCCTTATGTGTGCTAGGGATGGTTCGAGAAGCCCCAGCAATGGCCTTTCAGCAGCGCCACAGAGATGAATGTGCAATGTCCTAGATGCCCCTGTTTCGTTGGGCTGTGGATGACTGAAGCCAACACCATGGGCCTTTAGTGGAAAAAGGAGTTTATGGATCCAAGTGGAGGGAATGCCTGAGAGCATCAGTACAGACAATAGCACCCAGGTCAGCAACTTCTCTTCCCCAGCTTTTCAAGGCTAGCAGTAGACAGCTCCCCACCCCAACAAAGGGCAGGAAACAAGACCAACACAAGGGGCCTGGTTAGCAAACCTCATTCCATTCATAAATTGAAGGGAAGATCTTCTATTGGCCCTGTTCAGGCTCCACACCCATTGAGCCAATTCTCACTCTTGGGAGATGCAGTGATAAGACTGGGTGGGATGAGAGTCACACAGCTACTCTCTGTGCTGGTGAGAAGAGCTGCAAATCATCAAAGCAAAGGGAAGGGCCTTGGAGACTATGTTAAGTGACAATGACCATTGAGGGTGCTACCTGGGGTGTGTCAAGGATACATACAGCCTCCGAAATCCTCTAGAAACACACAATCTAGACTGGGAGCTGAGATTCAAAAATAACTAGAACATAACAGCTTGCACCGACTTGAAGGTTGGATAAGAATATCTGGAACTCCTCATCCATCTCATAAGCTAGCTCAGGAATAAAAATTAGACGCATTGATGCTTTGAAAAGACAGCAGTAGCAAGCCTTTTTACAGTTTACCTGCTATAGTTACATCTAGTCTGGGGCAAAATAGACCCTCACCATGCTGAGCTACAAAAAATGGAATTTACATCAGTCTATGCTTCGTGAGGTTGTGGAGAACTAGGAGATCACAGGGCTGGTGTTCTCAGCAGGACCTGTACTTATAAGGCATTGTTGTTATTATTGTTGTGAACTTTTATTGTTTCCTGGGTCTGTTCAAATGACCATCGTACAGTTAAGTGAGGCTGTTTGTTTCCACTCTATGACTAAGAACACTGAGGATTAGGGAGATAAAGAACAGGCTTTCTAGCAACTCTTCCTGACCAGCCCTGGGCAGGACTATGGCTCCTAATCCAGTGCTCTGTCTCCAGAGTTAAAGCTATGGGCTACTAATATAGTACTCTGTTTTCTAGGATTTTCGGTCCAGAAGGCTCAGTGACCTATAGAGGGTAGGGACGGTGACAAGCCACAGAAATGTGCATGGAAAAATGTCGGAATCAATGAGTGCTGTGCACTGAATAGAGAAAGAGGGGAAGAGATGCATATATTCATTTTAAGGCTTCATTTCTGTTGGGGTTCTGGAGTGATGGGAGCTTGTCACCCCCCCCTACCTATATCTCCCCAGGTGCCTGGCCTCCAATCCCCAGAACCTCTCTACTGTACCTTGCTTAAGCCCATGCATTCATCTCTCTCTATAAATACCAGCTCTGGTATTTCGGCTTGGCAGCTGTTGCTGCCAGGGAGATGGCTGAGTTGACATGAGCTCCTGACAAAACACAAACCCCTGTGTGAGTGGGTGTGGGTGGTGTGAGTAGGGGGATGAATCAGAGAAGGGGATGAGGGACACAGGGGCTGAAGCAGTCAGCCAGTGCAAGGGGGTGGAGGGGGTGGGGGGGTGACTACCCGCAATTGGAAACAGTCACCAGAATCTTTCTGGAAATTATCTTGCTGGTTATAAACTTGAGGGAAACAGGGCCTCCACTCCTCCAGAGGGAAACTGAGCCTCAGAGCTAAAGCCCAGGTCTCAGTGGTATGCATAAGCGTAACTCTCTGCCTAATGCTTGCCTCCCCAGGGATCTGCCTAGAGATCCCTTTGATGGGCTAGCAGACTCCTATCTGACCTTTACCCCCAGTGGTTGGAAACCTTAGCATCGTCTAGGCAACTTTCGCAAATAATATACTTCGGGCTTCCTTCTTGTTCATTCCAATGGCCTAAAAAAAATCTCTCCTTGGAGAAAATAGGTGGCCTCCAACAAATGAAATCTCTTTCCTGCTTTCCCCAGGATAAGGCAGGCTTCCAAATGTAAAAAGAGGTCGGCCTGGGGTCTCCTATCATCTAGCTGTCCTGTGAAACCCAGCAGGCATGCCTGTCTTCTGTCCTCCTGGGACAGCTAAGGGGTGCAGGCCTCTTGCAGGGGAGCTGGCCTCCCCGCCCCCTCGCTTGCGGCCGCCCTTTCCTGGCAGGACAGAGGGATCCTGCAGCTGTCAGGGGAGGGGTGGCGGGCGGGTGTGGGGGGGTGATGTCAGGAGGGCTACAAATAGTGTCGCCAGCTAAGGGGCTCTGTCTCCCCTCTTCAAATCCACTCTCCAGCCGGCTGCCTGCCTGCTGCCTCCTCCGTGCGTCTGCCCAGCCTCGTCCACGCCGCCACCATGAGTCAGGCCTACTCGTCCAGCCAGCGGGTGTCCTCCTACCGCCGCACCTTCGGTGGTACCCCGAGCTTCTCGCTCGGCTCCCCGCTGAGCTCTCCCGTGTTCCCTCGAGCAGGCTTCGGCACCAAGGGCTCCTCGAGCTCCATGACATCCCGCGTGTACCAAGTATCTCGCACGTCGGGCGGGGCCGGGGGCCTGGGGTCGCTGCGGGCCAGCCGGCTGGGGACCACCCGCGCGCCATCCTACGGCGCGGGTGAGCTGCTGGACTTCTCGCTGGCCGACGCGGTGAACCAGGAGTTCTTGGCCACGCGCACCAACGAGAAGGTGGAACTGCAAGAGCTCAATGACCGCTTTGCCAACTACATCGAGAAAGTGCGCTTCTTGGAGCAGCAGAACGCTGCGCTCGCCGCCGAGGTCAACCGACTCAAGGGCCGAGAGCCGACTCGGGTCGCCGAGCTCTACGAAGAGGAGATGCGTGAACTGCGGCGCCAGGTGGAGGTGCTCACGAACCAGCGCGCCCGAGTCGACGTGGAGCGTGACAATCTGATCGACGATCTGCAGAGACTCAAAGCCAAGTGAGAGCCCAGTACCTCTCAGATCTTTCCCCCTTCCCCCTGCAGGGAACTAGGCACTCCCTCTGGAGCCTGGGACCCTCCTCACCCCATGTTTGGAGAAGGTCATTCCCCGGTGTTCCCTAAGAAGAGATAGATCCCTGATCTTCCCATTGCTCCTTCTATGTAACACTAGAGTAGTTTTCTTGGGGAGGTGGGAGCGGGGGTTGCTTGGAAGGCCTATTGCACGGTGAGCAGCTGCCTTTGAAAGGATTCGAAATTGCTGGAGTGGCTGATCTATGATAAAGGGACAAGGTAGAGGCCAGAGCATGCTCAGAGGGAGAAAAGAAGCCAATGGGAGCCTGGAAAACTAGCTAGGCTGGGAAGGGCTGAAAGAGTGAAGTAAAGCTGTAATGAGGCCCTGGGGAGGGGTGGGGTGTGGAGCTTGGCCCCTTGGCCTAGCTGAGGTATTGCACTAGGTAAATGAATAGGGGCTTGATTGAGTTAAAGGGACAGTGGATAAGGGCTGTGTCCCTTTTAACGATCAAGAAGTTCCAGCCCTTTCCACCATGATCCAATAAGAAGAAGCCAAGCCATTCAGATGTGGCACACCCCTGTAATTCCAGCACTTGGGAGGATGATTCGGGAGGATTGCTGTGAGTTCTAGGCAAGCCTGGGATGCAGAGCAAGTACCAAGCCAACTGGGGCTACATAGCAAGAACTTGTTGCTTTTTTACATTTAGACAATGTAAAAAAAATAAATTAATTAAAAGAAGACAGAAAAGGCTTTGTACATTCACGGTCCTGCTTCTGTTTCCCCAACCTAGCAGAGTCACCTTCTTGCCACCAAAGTCACAAACATTTATTTAGCGGCTACATGCGTCAGGCTAGGTCTGAGAACACAGAGGTGGATAAAATAAAACACAGTTCTTAACCCTGGGGAGGTCAATCTATTTGGGACTTAGACTTCAAGGGTGTGGCTCCACGGCTGAGACTGAGCCACTTCCGGTCTCCTCCCCATGGGCGGGGCCTCTGATATTTTTTTTTTCCTCTGGGACTCTTGTTTCTACCCAGCAACCAGAACTTGTGCCCCGTGTCCTGAGCTGGCTCCCTGATAGGTCCCCAGCCAGAGGTTTCTATTGACGGCGCTATCACTCACTATTTGTCTGTCTGTCCTGCCTAGGCTACAGGAGGAAATCCAACTGAGAGAAGAAGCGGAGAACAACCTGGCTGCCTTCCGAGCGGTGAGTCCTCTTTGGTCTCCAATAGCTCTCTCTCTTTTGCGTCCCCTGGGCTCCACTTGAGTGGTTCCAAACTGTAACATTGTTGTTTTCCTTTTTCAGGATGTAGATGCAGCCACACTAGCTCGCATCGACCTAGAGCGCAGAATTGAATCACTCAACGAGGAAATCGCATTCCTTAAGAAAGTACACGAAGAGGTACCAGGGCCCTTGGGTGGTGATGGTGAAAGCAGCTAGAAAACGGGGCTGACTCTGAAATGGGGGTGTGGAGGTGCTTTGTTTGGGAGGCTCTAGAAAGGGACTGAAGCCCAGCTGTGTTCTACAGGAAATCCGTGAGCTACAGGCCCAGCTTCAGGAACAGCAGGTCCAGGTGGAGATGGACATGTCCAAGCCCGATCTCACAGCAGCCCTCAGAGACATCCGGGCTCAGTATGAGACCATTGCGGCTAAGAACATCTCTGAAGCTGAAGAGTGGTACAAGTCCAAGGTTGGTGGTGTGACAGCCTAGGGATTCTGGCACCTGCCCTCTATCTCCCTGTGTGATGGTTCCTGTACCTGCATCCATGGAGTAGGACGAGCCTGGAATTTCCATACACCCTTGCCCACACTGCGTCCTGCTTCTTTCCATCTCAGAGCCGATTTCTCTGCCCTCAGGTTTCAGACTTGACCCAGGCAGCCAATAAGAACAATGATGCACTTCGCCAGGCCAAGCAGGAGATGATGGAATACCGACACCAGATCCAGTCCTACACATGCGAGATTGATGCCCTCAAGGGCACCGTGAGTGCCTCCCTCCCCATTCCCACAACCTCAACCTCTTTCTGCTCACTGCTTAGTTCCGCACTCTTACTCTGTAACACTTTAAGCCCATCATAGACCCTCTGGGGTCTCCATCTCCTCAAATGTACAGAGAGGTAAAGGCAGATGCGCAGATTCCTAGTTGAGTACTAAGAAATTAGAGGACTCTCAGGGAGGGGTGTCTCCCTGTGTAGGGTTACTGGACTAGAATAGATACACCTTATAAGACTTTGCTAGAACTCAGGGCTCCATGGCTAAGAAAGAAGCTTTTGATGATTCTTCTACCTGACCATGACCATGTGGAGTTGCTTCCAACCTCCAACTTTGGGACTTTTTCCATCCAGATTCTCTGGTGCCTCCTTCCTAGATTTACTCTGGGACTGTCCTTGACTTGGGCCCCCTCACCCCCTGCAGAATGACTCCCTGATGAGGCAGATGAGGGAGTTGGAGGATCGATTTGCCAGCGAGGCCAGTGGCTACCAGGATAACATTGCACGCCTGGAGGAGGAGATTCGGCACCTGAAAGATGAGATGGCACGCCACCTTCGAGAGTATCAGGATCTGCTCAATGTGAAGATGGCCTTGGATGTGGAGATTGCCACCTACCGGAAGTTGCTGGAGGGCGAGGAGAGCAGGTGAGGATGGAGGTGTAGGGCAGAGTGCTGGGAGCCCAGACCATCACAGATGCTCTCAACAAGACCTGGAAACAGTCCTCTATAGGAGAGGCCACTCACAATTCTGCTCATCGCAGAAAATTAACCAGGGCCACTTGGGTAAAGCGAGATGTAATTAACAGCTTTTTATAAAAAGAGAAATGTAAGTATTCCCTTATCTACCTTTCGAATTAAGCACCGGCAGCATAAAATCATATTCAGCAATCAGTAATAAAATATTACTGCCAGTCTGGGGAGAGATGAAAGTAGAGTGGGAAATGAGAAAGAAAAGAGAGGGGTCTACTAGAGACAAACAGAATGGAAAGGCAGAAATGAAAGCGGGTACATGGAAGGCCTTAGAGAGAGAAGGCTAAGGTGAATGGTCACACAAGCACACACACCCAAAGGAAAAGACACAGGTGATGTGCTCAAAGCAACCCGTCCAACATCCAAACACAAGAAACAGGAGTATAAGTGTCGGGGCTGGAGAGATGGCTCAGTGGTTAAGAGCAATGACTGCTCTTCCAGAGGACCCGGGTTCAGGTCCCAGCACCCACATGGCAGCTAACAACTGTCTGCAGTTCCAGTTCCAGGCAAACACCAAGGCAAATAAATAAATAAATAAGTAGTTTTTTTTTTTTAAAAAAAAAGAAAGACAAGTGTCTGAGAGACAGAAATAGTGTGGATCTGGAGTAGACTGGCAGGTACACGGAGATAGCTACGTCTCAAAATTCATTATATGTACCCTGAAGATTTGCCATTTCATTGTATGTAAGTTAAACATCAATTTAAGACAGTTCCATTATGCCAAAAAAAAAATGGCATCATCAATACTCATAAAAGTGTAGCAGCCATGTTTAGCTATGGACTTACAAGGAGAATTCCAGGTTCTTGTTTCTTTTTTTTTTTAATTTTATTTTATGTGAATTGGTGTTTGCCTGCATGTATAACTGTGTAAGGGTGTCAGATCCTGAAATTACAGACAGTTCTTAGCTGCCTTGTGGATGCTGGGAATCGAACTCAGGTCCTCCCGAAGAACAGTCAGTGCTCTTAACAGCTGAGCCATCTCTCCAGCTTGTTTCTTTCTTTTGAGAGGGGTTTAATATAGCTCAGGCTGGCTTCAAACTTGCTCTGTAGTTCAAGGATGACCTTTGACATCTGGTGTTCCTGTCTTCTTTTTCTATATGCTGGACTTGAACAAGTTGTGCAGTCATGCCTGGTTTATGTGGTCCTGGGGATTGACCCATAGCATCATGCATGCTAAGCAAGCCCTTTACTCACCCAGCTACATCACCAGCCCCTAAGTTTTGTAGAATGGCATCTACATCTAACACAACACGGATGACCTTTTAAGGCAGCTAGAGCCAGATGCCCTTTTCTAGACTAAGCATAAATGGCCCACTCCTGGATCTGGCCTGCCTAGAGGGTGGGCACAAAGTAAATGTCAATTACAGCTGCTGTTAATACTTCTTCTAATACCAGGAGCAAACAGAACCTAGGGACCTGAAGGATGCAGTAGGGTTAGGCATCTTGAGATCATGCCCAAGGTCAGAATTAAAATGCATGGTCTTTCTAGAAGGGGCATTTCCTGGGACAGCTGGAATTGGTTTTTGATCTGTGTGTTGTGGGCAGTGACAGTATTGGGCTTGGATGGTGGAGGGGGAGGACTGGGGGGTTAGCAGAGCTGGTGAGGATCTAGGTGTAGGGTAGGGTGCTGGGAATGGTGGTGTTTAGGGAGAAGCAGCCTAAAGAATGATAGGAGTAATTTCAGGGAGAGATTTGAGTGTCCTTAACCCTCTGGGGACATGGTCTCTCCCTTTCCAGGATCAACCTTCCTATCCAGACCTTCTCTGCTCTCAACTTCCGAGGTGAGTGTATGCTGGATGGTCCAGGTGGGGCTGCAGGGGCCAGGGAGTCAGCTTGGGTAGGTTAAACCTTTTAGGAGAGAAGGATGAAATCCAGGAGCAGATCTGGCATGAAAGAGAAAGGGGCACCGAGGCGGGAGAGGGGGAAGTGGGGGCATTGGTTTGTGTCCTAATGTGCTGACTGCATTCCCTGTACCTTATGGTTATTGGGTCTCAAGAATCAGAATGTGTCCTGGATGGCAAACTCTGGAAGCTGCAGGGATGTTCCCCTGGCAATAGGAGCATCTCACACTCTGGGCAGGAAGGTACCCCCTTGCTCATGATCTGTCTGGCATGCCGCCAGACAGCATTTGGCATACCATTCTCTGGCTGTTTGTTGAGTGCCTTGTTTGTGGGGAGCAAGATGCTGGATGCACATTTGAGAAAAGGAAGCCAAATTTTAGCAAAGCCAAACAATGAAGAGAATGAGCTTTGAGGGCATTCTGCCATTCTGACATTAGTAATATGCAGATCAAGTGGCTTCCCAACCCCAGAGAGCAGAAAAGCACTCACTAATGATACATTAGGAAAGGGAGTCGGAGATCTTGGCAGCTTTTCCTTTCCTAGATCAAACCTTTTACGTCTTCGATGTTCATTTCCATCAGGAAAAATACATGCTGTGCTCCATCGAGTCAAACGTTCATTACAGGCTACTTGCTTGCTAAGGGATTCATGAACGCCAAACTCCTGACACCCAGGAACTAAATGTGACCCCCACTATGAAACTCAGACTTTTTTTCACTTAGTTGTTTATTCAGTTACCAAGTATGCATTTTGCATATAAAATCACCTTTGCTGCAAGTCAGTAGCCTGAGCCACTATAAAGGAACTATCATGGCTGTTATTTCCCAAAGAGGTAACTGAGGCACAACAGGGCAGGTGGATCCACACAGTGAATCAGTGACTGTCTTTTGCAAAAAGACATCCAACAACTCATTCAGAGAAAGTGAAATGAAGCCTCTCAAGTTCTTCCAACAGGTCCACAGACCCGGGCTTTGAGGCTCTCTTTCTTAGAAGAGAGTCCAAGGATACATACTCATGTAGAACTCTTCTGAAAATCCAGAGGTGGAGGGGAACAGGAAACATGAGTACTGGACCTGGGCCATTCTGGGTCACTAGCACACTCTCAACATCACCTTTTGACTCTTGAAGTCATCTTTTGAACGGGACTGGTCCCTGGCTCTACAGAGCCACCTGTTGGGCGCTGGGTTCAAGCATCAGGTCTTGAAGTCAGAAGGTTGTCATGAGGAGGTGGAAATCAGCTAGCACTTGGGTCAGTGCAGCCTGGGTGGAGTTCCATCCACCGAACAGTTTAGATATGAACTTGGCCAGGCTGAGCATGTGGTGGCTCTGTTACAGAAACCAGCCCTGAGCAAAGGGGTTCCGAAGTCCACACTAAAAAGACAGTGATGATCAAGACCATTGAGACCCGGGATGGTGAGGTGAGTGGTGTACTGGATCCCTTATCCTTGGTGGGGGTGAGGAGGTCCTGCTACTTTGGGATGGATTAAGCGGGGATGCGGCAGCAATAATGGACCGGACTTCTCTACCTGTTCAGGTTGTCAGCGAGGCCACACAGCAACAGCACGAGGTGCTCTAAGCCAGACACTGTCCTGGCTCCATCCTCACTGCCTCCTGAAACCAGTCTCTGCCACTCTTGGATGTCACACCCAGCCACTTTCCTCCACTCACAGCCTCTGACTCCTCCTCACCTATCACCCCTTTGTGGTCTTCGTGCTGCCCAGGAGACACCCCAGCCTTACCATGAGCCCTGGCCATTGTCAAGCCTGGCTCTTCAGACGGAATCCAGCTCCAGTCATGGCCCTTTCCCTTCCACCTTTAACCTCAGGCTCTAGCTTTGGGCTTTGGAGAGGGTACCAGAAAGGGTGTTGGGATCTGCAGGGTCAGGACCGAGCTTTATGGAATCCCCACTTTTGACCCCCAGCCTGGGTCAGAGACAGAGTGAAGCCTTCTCAGCTGAGATGGAGGAGGGCTCTGAATAATGTCCAGATGCCCCCCTTCTTTCCCATCTCAGCCCAGGATGGCCTTAGAAAAGCAGGGGCTGTAAGAGGGAACCTGAAGGTGCTGGATGTGGGAGAAGAGATGGAGATGGAGAGCAGGTGGGTGAGAAGCTGAGGGGGGGGGGAAAGAGAGCGGCAGAGAGTGGGCTCAGGCTGGTGGGAGGGTCTGCCTCCCGCACCTGCCCCTCCTACTGCAGGGGGGGGGGGCCTGGACAGAAACAATAAAGAGTCAAGCACAAACCTGCATGCCCCTGCTGTCTTGACTGATGAGTCTCTTGGGGGCCTTGGACCCTGTCATACCACCCATTACCCTGAGATGGACTGTGTCACCCTCTTGCCCATTAGATTGCCCTGCGGGCCTCACAGCACGGCAGGCTATGTGCGGTGTAGGGTAGGTTGGATAGGGACTTTTGTTAAAAAGCCATAATGCTTCCTCAAGGCTCTTACCCTACCTTAAATCATCTGGACATCTGGTGGAAACAGGGATCGGGACAGTTCTCTTCCACAGACTGGCTATGAAGGAAACTCCCAAGTCCTTTCCTCCCAAGAAACTACCAGCCCCTTTCATTTCATTTCCTATTTTATTTTTTATTTCATATAGCCCAGACTGATTCAAACTCCCTCTGTACCCAAGGTTCAACTTTAAGCTCTTGATTCTTTTGTATCAGTTTTCTCAGTCCCTTTTACCCCTTTCTAAGGATCTTTAATGCACAAAGGTCAACCCAGGCAAAATAACACAATGTTCACAAAAGTGCAGACAGAATTTTTACTTGGCTAAGAAGACTCAACACTCTGTGAAAATGTCAACCCACCCTTCACCCATATGCAATTTCAATGGCATGCAGTCTCAATTAAAATACCAAAGGGGGCCAGGGGAGGTGTGTTGCCTGCACTCCTAGTGTTGATGCCCAAAGACCTCAGGTTTAAGACCAGCCGGGGCTACCTAATGAGGCCTTTGTGTTAAAAAACCAAAAACAAATCCAAACACCATCGCCCAAGAAGAAAAAGGGAAATTTGAGATTGTTGGGGAAAATGAGAGAGGTGTATAAAAATTGTTAAAAAGAAAAAAAAAAGAAAAAGAAAAAGGGGAGGGGGCTGGAGAGATGGCTCAGCGGTTAAGAGCACCCTCTGCTCTTCCAGAGGACCCGGGTTCGATTCCCAGCACCCACATGGCAGCTCACAACTGTCTGTAGTTCCAGTTCCAGGCAAACACCAAGGCAAATAAATAAGTAAATAAAGTTAAAAAAAAAAAAAAAGAAAAAGGGGAAAAAGCAAAACTAGAATAAAAGATGTATATGTATTATATAGTGGTTCCAACCTTCCTAAATCTGCGACCCTCTAATACAGTTCTTCATGTTGTGGTGACCCCAACCATAAAATTATTTTGTTGCTAATTCATAACCGTAAGTTAGCTACGGTTATGAATTGTAACGAAGACATCTGATATACAGGATATCAGCTATATAGTTCCCAAAGGGGTCACAACCCACAGGTTGAGAACCTCTCACTTGGAAGGTTTTTGTTAATGAAAAAGAACTATGTAAGACGTTCATGTAATAAAACAGCTTCACATATGTATAGAGCACTGGTATATGTTGAGTAACCCAAAGGGCTGGGGGTGGGACATGAAGTTCCTCTTTCTTCCCTTTCTTCACTAAGGTATTTCAGGCTAGTGAGAAATTTAAGGAACGTGATAAGCCATTGGACCTGAGACTCCATGCTGCTTCTTTATATCTAAGTGACCCTTTATTTTTATTTATTTATTTTTATTTTTTAAACATTTATTTATTATGCATACAACATTCTACCTCCACTATGCCTGTGTGCCAGAAGAGGGCACCAGATCTCAAGATAGATGGTTGTGAGCCACCATGTGGTTGCTGGGAATTGAACTCAGGACCTCTGGAAGAACAGTCAGTGCTCTTAACCTCTGAGCCATCTCTCCAGCCCGTGACTGCCCTTTAAAGGAGATGGAAGAATACAGAAGTCAAAAGATGATGAATACATATAGGTTGCAGGTGAATCAGCCAATAAGGCGTTAGGCTTAACGTCCCTATCAGTCATTCTAAAACATCTTTTCAAACCTTCCAGAATCCTTTTTGGTAGTTTGTCTTTCTTCCTCTTTTGGATGACCCCCCCCCTTTTTAACTAGTTTTCCATTTTCTTAAACAGGCCCATTTTGAGGATTGACCCCAAATCCCCACCTCTGCCACCTGTGACTCCAGGTCATTTCCATCTCCCCCATGCTCTAGCATAGTCAGCCTGTAGACAGCCTCTCATGGAATATGGAGTAGAATGACATTCCTGTCTCTACATGAACCTAGAGCAGGAAGCATGAGCAAGGCACTGTCTATCTTTGAAACTCAGATATGTGCTTATTCTCCGGAGAATGTCTGGGCTGAGGACCTGGCCTTGGTGGATGAGGCTGCAATAGCAGCCTGGAAGAAGTTTCTAGAGCCTCCTTGTATCTCTTTCATCCTGAGTGAATTATCTGCTCATCTCATGTGCTCCACAAAAGTCAAAAGGTCAGGGGATAGCCTCACTGTCCTAAAATAACATCTCAAAAACAGACTAGTCCTGAGTGGAGGCACTGAGTTGGTGGGGGGGAGTGTCCCAGACTCAACAGACCCCAGACATCCCTGATATAAGACCCCTTACCAGCCTCATCTTATCCCACCATTTGTGACAGTTCTCTGGAGGCCCTTCCCTCCATAGGGGATGCTCTGAAGGGAAGGAAGCCTTTCCTTCACACACCTCTCTCCTGTAACTACACTTGCCTGTCCTCAGACAGGAGGAGGCTGCCCTCCGCACCCAAAGGGCACATTCTGAGTAGCACTTTTCTGAGCCTGCTCCCATGAGCTAGCAGTGACCCAGCGAATGGACAAAAACCACAGAAGGCCCATGTCTTACATGGTTATGAACCTAGAGTCTGCTCTTCAGTGCACCTTACCCCAGTTGCTTCTATGGCAATATCTTCCCTGTTCCTTGAGATGCTGTGGAGCCTTCTACAAGACTGTCCATCAAGAAGGGAACGGATTGGCAGAGGCTTCCCACATCCTGGAGGCCAGGCTCAGGTTAGTTTCAACTGTCTCTGAGAAGCAGGAGAGCGGAGAAACTGTGGAGGCAGCTAGATCCCAGTGGGCTCTCTCCTAACCCATCTGTCCACTCTGGCTGAACTCCAGGCCTGCCCTCTGAGGTCACAGCTTTCTCTCCCACAGCTCACCGGGGCACATATGCAAATGAGTCAGTGACCTTTGATTCAATACCTAAAAATGTCAGCTGCCCAAGGACAGTTTTTATCTGTGTTTTTTTTTTTCACTACTATATCCTTTTCACCCCAAAGAGTACTTGGTACGCAGTAGATACTCATTAAAAATTTAAACGTTTCTTGAATGAATACCCACTGGGCACGTTTATTTACTTTCCCCTATATTAAATATTCACTAGGAAGGGCTGGTGGCACTCAGTCCCCCACTCCCATTCAATGGACCTTTACTGAGATTTCCTCTCACCCCACACCCACGTAGTACGTCATTCCGTCTTGGAGGATGAGGATGGAGAGATGTCTTAGCAGTTGAGAACACTGGCTGCTCTTCTAGAGGACCAGGGTTCAATTCTCAGCACCTGCATAACAGCTTACGAACACCTGAAACTCCAGTCCCCGGGGATCCAGTGCTTTCTTCCGGCTTCTGTAAGCACTGCATGCATGTGGTGCACAGACGTACATTCACAAACACTCATACACATAAACAAAAAATAAAATCTCAAACAAAAACCAAACAAAAATTTTAAAAAACCACTCAGAGGAGCCAGGCACACTGGTTCCCTAGCACTGGGGAGGCTGCGGAACACCATGAGTTTAGGACCTGCCTGTCCTACATAACAAGTTCCAGGTTGATCTCTCAAAACAAACAAACAACAAGCAAAAATGACTCAGATGAAATGTTCCAGAGAGGTGGCATGATCTGCCAAGGTCACACAGCCATCTATAGCAAAAGAAGACAGGGCCTCTAGAGCCCAGATATCTTTCCATGACACCATAGACTTGTGATCAGAAGGCAGGGTGACCTGGCAGTACACACACCCATCCTGGCGCCAGGATACAGGCTACTGTGGGGCCCATGCTGAGGGACAAACACCTTACAGCCAGCTGTCTTGAGCAACTGGCCTGACCACAGCCTGACCTTTTCCAGTTTCTCAGCTGGTCCAGCCTGGTCCAGGAGAGGGCGCTCTCGATCAGCAGGGGGCTGAGCCTTCTCTACCCAGGCACTTGGGAGCAAGTCAAGGTATATATACCTCTGAATAGACATAAAAGGCAGGATACAAGCCATGTTCCAGGACCTGTGCCAGGGCCTTTTAAATAGTTAATATTCATTTTAATATTTAATATAATTTAATACCATCACAACATAGGTCAGATCATGTAATTCTCCTTAAAACCCATAGATGCCTTCTTATTTTGCTGAAAATAAAAGCACCATGACCTGTAAGATGCTAGGCCATCTGGCCTTTTCAAGCTATATGATCCATTTTACGCTGACTCTGTGTTCATTCCCTCCAGCCTCACTGGCCTTCTGGCTCTTTCTAGGCTCTGCCAGATACATCCCACCTGGACTGAAATGATGCTGCACAGTTCTCTGCATCCTTTCTCTTCCTCATCCTTTGAAGACTGGCTCCAGTGTTGCTGTGGAGGTGACTCCAATGACCCTATATCATTTTTATTTTATTTTATTTTATTTATTTTTCAGACAGGCCTTCACTGTAGCCAAGACCAGGCTTGAATTCTCATCTTCCAGCCTAAACCTTCTAAATGCTGAAATTGTGAACAAGTATCACCATAGTCACCCCAACCTCCATATTTTAAAGCACACCCTCACCATGTTTGTATCCTCTGTTCCTTGCTGAGGCATCTACACAGTATTTCTTTCCTTGGTCTTTATACATTCTCTGTTGCTCAAATGTCTGTCTTTTCCAATATAAGCAATCCTAGGGACTACATCTTTGTTTTGTCCATGGCTATGTTCCTGGCCAGTGTAATGGTACCAGCCTCATAGGAACAAATATACCCCAAGCACAGATGAGGAAACTGAGGTTTAGAGATATTGACTTCTTCAAGGTCATGTAGTTCATGTATTTAACCAACTAGCCAATGAGCCAACACTTACGGACCATCTGCTGCATTCCCTGTGTGGTGAGGCATAGTGTCGGTTAGATGGCTTTGGGTGGTGAGTTTTGTGTATATGTGTGGAGGGGGGGTCATGCATGTGTAGAGGACAGAAGTTGTCTTCTCTATTGCTCTTCACCTTATATTTTATGACAAGATCTCTCACTGATCTGGACTGTCCTAATTCAGGTATGCTGGCTGACTGGCCAGTGAGTCCCTCGGATCTACCTGTCTCTCCCTCATAACACGGAGGTTAGAGATATGTGTCTCTGTACCTGAACACTGCCTTTATGCTTGCTTTACCACTGAGCCCTCCTCCTCTGGCAGACTGTGAACTTAAAACAAAATGAAACAGTATCTATTCCTTTGTTCTTGGTGTTCTCTGTATTATGCCTTCTCCCACATTTTTTTTTTTAAAACCTTTTTAAAATTCAACTTACATTGGAGAATTCAATTCATCATTGGAGGTTGCCAGAGACGGGTAGACAGGGTGTGGCTGACTACAAAGAAGATGCACACGTGAATATTTAGGGTGATTGAACTGCTTTATATGTTCCTGGGGTAGCAAATACACAATTTCATGCCTTTGTCAAAACCCATGGACCTGCACATCACAAAGAGTCAGCTCTAATGTATGCAAACTACACGAAATCATTCCCTAAGGCTCTTAATCTTTATGGACATAATTCAGTGTTTAAATTGTTTCTTCTGTACTGCGAGCGTCTGGGTATGCATGCTCACGCTCACAAGCACCATTGCACACATGCATGCCTGCCCCCCTCTACACACACACACACACTTTGACTTCAGTTTTCCAGAATGAAGATGGTTCATTTAACCAACAAGAAGTCTCGAATACTTTCCCTTATCTCTGAATGACCCTGGCTTTCAGCTCTTCCCAGGGTTCATCCCTTTAGAGCTCATGGGGTGGGGTGTGTGTGTGTGTTTGTGTGTTTGTGTGTGTGTGTGTGTGTGACTGCAAACAGAACTGAAGGTCTCAGAAATCCTATGCAAACCCTCTAATACTGAGGTATTTCCCACACCCTATCCCTTAAATTTCTTTTGCTGCTGTTTAGAAATGTAAATTAATAGCTGTTGTCAGAAATAACACAGAAAGATTCTAGACACTTCACTCAGGTTTTTCCAGTGGTGACATCTTGTATGAATACCAGGAAAATGACATTGGCATGGTATACCCAGCTTATCAGATTTACCAGCTTTATATGCACTCTTGTTTCTATGTGAGTATCCCCAGGGAGGTTCTCTCCATTGGACTACAAGAGCTTCTGCACTATTGTCCAAAGGGGTCTGTCTGTGTGGGTCTCAGGCTAGACCCACTAGCTGCTGACCTTTGACCTCTGACCTCCAGGTGGGAATCCTCTTTACCTTGCCCTTCTCTGTTGATCTGCCCTTCAGAGTGGGCACAGCTGAGAAAATTGATCATCTGGGAAGATGGTAAAGGATTGTAACCTGTGGCCTGGGCACCTGCCTCTGCACGTGCGTGCGTAAGTGTCTCCCCATAAGTTTGGACAAAGGAATCATGTACTACAGCTTGAAATCAGTTGTATTACTTCCTGCCTTCAGAATGTCAGAATGGAATCCTTAGCAGCCAAAGCTAACCCTGACCCACACAGTTCAAGTCTTCCAAGCCTCACTTCTATCATGTTGTTCCTCATCTCCACTACCCTTGCAGCTATTGGCTGGTTACAACCCCAGCCTGCTACCGCTTCTACAGGTCAGGGAGAGGATTATGGTAGCCTGACCGGTGAAGGTGGGATGGTGGTGTTGATAATGAGTGCAGAACCAGCTAGAAGCCAAAAATCCACCCCAACTCCAGGGTATGGGTCTTGGTGCTTACCAGCAGTAATGGAGGTGCTAAGAGAGCCCACTGGTCCCTCTGCTCGCCTCCACTGGGGCCTGTCCTTCCATGCACCTCTCAGACATCCCCTCTGGCTGGATCTTTCTTCTCCCGCTCCAGCAGCCTAGTGAGGCTGGGGTTGAAGAAAGGAAGTGGGCCTGAGCCCAGGGGTAACTCGACTCCCAAGGTCCCGCAGTCTGGGGGCGGGGTGGGGAGGGACAGACATATCTTGGGGGAGGAGATTCTTTTAGGCTAGCGCTGGCGATGGGGGTACAGAGAGAGCAAGCGAGCGAGAAGGAGCCACATGGAGTCCAAGTCCCCTCCTCTGCTGCCCCCTCCCTCCACTGCTCATTCGCAACCCGAGCCGGGGGCCCTAAAAATAGTCCCCGAGGCGCAACCGCGGGCGGCCCTGGTGACCTTCTGGGTAGCACAGGCCGAAGGCGGGCGGGCAGCAGGAAGGCCGGCCGCCGGCCCCATAGGACCCATCTCCTAGGGCATCATACCCCCCGGGGCGTCCCCCTGGCCATCCAGGTCTAGCATCCCCCGGTCCCTTTAGTCCAGCTTCCAGAGGCCATGCAGAAAGGCCGGAGTACGCGAGGCGAGGACGCTGGCACGAGGGCACCTCCCAGTCCCGGGGTGCCCCCGAAGAGAGCCAAGGTGGGGGCCGGCAGAGGGGTCCTCCCCACGGGGCCGGGGGCCGGGGCGCCTGTCTTCCTGCGGCCCCTGAAGAACGCGGCGGTGTGTGCGGGCAGTGATGTGAGGCTGCGAGTGGTAGTGAGCGGGACACCCCAGCCTAGCCTCAGCTGGTACCGGGATGGGCAGCTCCTGCCCACACCGGCCCCAGAGCCCAGCTGCCTGTGGCTGCGGAGCTGCGGGGCACAGGACGCCGGCGTGTACAGCTGCAGAGCCCAGAATGAGCGGGGCCAGGCCTCCTGCGAGGCTGTGCTTACAGTGCTGGAGGTCAGAGGTAATGCCGAGGTGGGGCCTGCCTGGCAGGGCTGGGGCACAGGGGAAAAGCTACCCACGCTGTGCGATGCAGGTTGAAGTCCCTCACTACCTTCCCAGGTGCCCAGTTTTCTCAGCTGTGCCCACTCCGAAGGGCAGATGAACAAGGAAAGGCAGAGGAAATGTATCACCAAGTAGAATGGCTTCCTACATGAGGGTCAGAGGTCAAGGGTCAGCAGGTAGTGGGCCTAGCCTGACCCACACAGACCTCTTGGATGATAGTACAAAAGCTCTTCTAATTTAGCAGAGAGAGAACCCCCCTGGGGAGAATTGCCATCTTCTGCTCCAACTTGAGACCTGGCGACAGATGTGTGTGTTCCTCGGAAGGGGCCGGCTCCTCTTCTGGGGGCCGCATGGAAGGAAGATAGCCAGACTTTCTCTCTTGAAGATCAACAAGGTGTGGTCAGGACCAGGCAAGGTGGAAGGGATCAGATGTGAATGAACAGGGTCCAGGGTTTCATTTCAACACATGGAACTGAGACACGAAAGTGCATGGATGTGTGTTATGTCGCAGGCATTTGTGAGCTGTGGGAGGTTTTGGACTCTGGTGGTGTAAATACAAATATGCAAGATGAGGGTAGATGGAGAGGATATTGAAAGCCTGTGGAACATATTTACTGAGGTTCCTGGTGACTGTCCAGAGGACAGGTGTCCTTCCTTTTACGAAGGCAGAGTTCTAAATTGATGTACTGAGGCAGAAGGGGAGGGGCGGAAGCCTGGTTTTGTAGCTGGTGAGGGTGTCAGGCCATGTTGATAGTCCTAGGATGAATTTTGGGGTTTCCTGTTTTCAGTTTCTGAGCCACATATCTCTCTAAACCAAAGACTGTTGGACGTACCAAACTTTGAAACATGGAATTCTGAGGAGTAGGTTTTATTTGGGAGGGATGGGAAGGGCTGGGGAAGCAGGGATGTGTTACCGTTCTGGTCATTTGCTAGAGATGTGGCATTCCATTCAATGGTAGAATATAAGGATCAATCTTTGGGATGTGGGGGGCAAGTCTAGAGATGAGAGACCCCAGAAAGTGGGGGGAAAGAAGTCCTAAGTGTGGTCAGGAGATGGATGTGACCTTTCTCGGGGTCTTCTCTCCCGGCCTTCACTCTGCCCATTGTAGTGGGCAGTTCTGGTCTGTAGATGGCCAAGGGTGGCTTCCAATTGGCCTGGAAGCTGCCAGTACAGATTTCCTTAACCTGGGCCTAGAGGCTGGAGCATGTTCTGGAAGAATTCTGCTCTGGAGAAGTAGATTCTTACAGTTTTTATTAATCTATAGTCTGAAATAAAAGTAGCTGAAAACGGATTATAAGGAAAAGATTAAGGTAGATAAATTGTTGAGAATACTGCTGGGAGGAGAGAGAGAGAGGTCAGGAAAAGGAAAGAGAGAGGAAGAGAGTGGTGGTGATAAGGCTCCTTAGATGTGGGACAGGGCCCCAGAGAAGTGCCACTCCAAATGCTTCCACAATGTGGACCAGAGAGGAGGGAGGTGGCAGAGGTGAAGGCTGGCTATGGCATGTCAGGACTGAGCATCCTGTTTGATCTTGCTGATCTTAGGGCCTTTCTACTACTGAAGGTGTTTTGGAGGAGGGTAAGATAGAGGGAAGGAAGGAGAGAATGACTGTTCCGTGTCTTAGAATTAGCTACCGGGGCTGGAGAGATGGCTCAGGGGTTAGGAGTACTGGCTGCTCCCCCAGAGGACCCGGGTTCAAATCCCAGCACCCACATGGCAGCTCACAACTGTCTGTAAGTCCTGTTCCAGAGATCTGATACCTTCATACCAATGCACATAAATAAAAGCTAAATAAATTTAAAAAAAAGAATAGATTTCTTAAAAAAAAAAAAAAAAGAATTAGCTACCAATCAATCACACTTGGCATGGCTGTCACCTGTGAAGATGCAGGCTGCCTCCAACCCCCAGCAGGTCTGGTTTTTTGATACTTTTGAATCAGGGTGGTGTGCTAGGCAATAAGCACAGACTGGACATCTGTAGATAAAGGACTACAGTCTCCTGGCTGGGGCCATCTTGGTGAACAGTAGAAGACAGTTCTGGTGGAGTGGAGTGGGGTGGGGTGGGAGTGGCTTTGGTGATGCTGAGGGTAAACCGGATGAATCTGCCTTCTGCCCCTCCCCTTGTCCATCCCACACATCTGTGCTCGATGATAGCTCCTGGTCCAGGGAAGCCGAGCCAACAGCTCAGCATCACTCAGACTTCATAGAAAACGCTCTTATTTGGAATGAACAGCACAAACGTTCAAGGAACTTGAGGAAGACAAGTAAGGCCCTCACTGCAGAAGGAGGGAGCATCTTTCGGCCATGATTGCTTTCTGGCTGGATGAGACAGGGTGATCTGAAGGCTCCCGGCACACCAGAAGCCTGGGATGTTAGTTCAGGATGGAAGGGTCTTGTCAAGACTCTAAAAAAAAACAAGTCTACCTCAGGGTGGGAGCTTTGTAAGATGGGAAAACTCAGGTGGTGAAGGTAAAGGGTGTTGCAGGAGAAAATAGAGGTGAGAAAGTGGCAGAGATTCAGGATGCTGGTAAAATCCTTGCCATGCATTAAGGCATGCTATGTCATTTGATTATTTACTCTTCCAAATCTCTGATTATTGTTTGGTCTTTGTTAATATGTAAGACAGCTGGGATTCCAATGTACCTAAGGTTGAATGACTAGTGAGTGAGGTAGCAGGATTAGGTCTGGAAAACTGGGTCTCTGAGTCTGGGTCCTCACTGCTTGTCCACAGACAGAAAGGCAAAGACTAGGTGAAGAGCTTCTCACCACAGCCATCTATCTCCTGTAATGTCCCAGTCCTCCTCCGGCCTGCCTCTAACACGCGTGGGCATTCTCTTTGGAAACATCTGGCTTCCATCCTGACATGGTTCCCCAGCTAGTGACCAGAACAAGTCAAGTGGTACCCTCAGATCATGGGAGACCTTCTTACACTGCAGGGTAGCTGAGAGCAGGGGAAGCTGGCATGTGTTAGTTGAAGCTTTATTGCGAGGATCTGAAGATTGATGTTAATCAGAAAGGTTAGTGGTCAACAGATGACAAGGAACTGTTCCGGGTACTTGAGGGTATAGAGAGGAGAGGTCAGAGTTTTGATAGAGGGGCAGTTGGATGCTGTTCTATAGTTCATATTTTTCCCACCTGGACTTGGACTGTGTATAAGAAGCCATGAGAAACGACTGTGGAACTGGAAATGGGGAAAGAGTGTCACCATCCATGTGTACATAGCACAGCAAGTGCCAATCAGAGAGAGAAGGAGGGGCCAGAGTGGAGTCATAGATGAACCCTGGGAGGGAAAGAGGGGCAGAGAAGCCTCCTTTGCCTTGCTGGTCGGAGAAAGTCCTCCCTGAAGATCTGGACAAATGGGGGAGCAGTCAGTTTTCCAACAGTTTCTTGGGAACGAGCTGGGGTGAGACAGAACAGAAGGAAAGGCTAAATGAAAGGGGCTATTCTAGAAAATTCACCACCTGTTCCCTGCCGCTCCCCACCTATTACTCACCTGTGACTCACTCCTGTGTTTATTGAGTGTCTCCTATATACCAGTTTTCTACCATTTTGGGTGCTTAGGGTATATAACAGGATCAGGGGAAAGAGCCAAGAGCAAAGAGAGGCAGATAAAATGAGGCAGCATCCCCTGGTCTATAGGAGAGCAACAGAGCAGGGTGGTTAATAGAGAAAAAAAAAGAGAGAGAGAGAAGCTGAACAGAGACAGGAAAGGAGGGCGGAGGATAAAAGAGTGTTGTGTGTGGCTCAGAGGAAGGTCTGCCGAGAGATCAGGGCAGGCAGGATCTTTTAGAATTTTTCTGGCTAAAGGGATGCTGGCAGGGCCGGAATAAGAAAGTGGCAGAGCAGCACAGATGCAGAAAAAAATGGAGGAGGGGAGCAACTCCCAGGCCAGCCCTTCAGGTTGCTGCAGACTCAGGGCAGGGACACAAAATCCTGCCAGTCGCTCTTCAAACCCAGCTGTCCCATCAGTCACGCCTGCTGCCCATTGGTTATTTTTGATATGGAATGTGCCAGCCCCTCGAATTCTCCTGGGGAACAGTGGTTCATGTTACCCCCTCTGTCCACTCAGCTCCTCCTTTTGTGAGATAGGGTATTTGGGGGTGTTCAGGGTCTCTGGCTGAAACTAGTATGGACAGAGAAGTGTGCCTTCTCAGTGCACAGCTCCACACACGTGTCTCCGTGTGTACCATTGCCCATGTGTCTGAGAAACAAGGACACCTGCCTGCACGCAGCCAGAATGTGGAAGGCAGGGTCTTGAGTCCCCAGGTATGATAGGACATGCCTTTAATCCCAGCACATAAGAGGCTGAGTTTGAGGTCAGCCTGGTTTACATAGTGAACTCCGGGCCTGCCAGGGCTATAAAGTGAGACCTGTCTCAAAACAACAACAGCAATAATAATAATAATAATGGGATCTCAAATATAAACAACTACAGGAGCCAGGTAGAAACAAAATATGAAGGAGGGAGGTTCTGTTGTCAACAATGGAACAGGATTGGGTTGTGTCACCCTAAACTAAACCAAATTCATTGGGCCTGTCTCTATTTATTTCAGTGTCAAGATTTTTTTTTTTTAATTTTATTTTATGTACAGAGGTGTTTTGCCCTGAAGCTAGAGTTACAGACAGTTGTGAGCTGCCATGTGGGTGCTGGGAACTGAACCCAGGTCCTCTGGAAGAGCACTCAGTGCTCTTAATCACTGAGCCATCTGTCCAGCCCTAGTGCCAAGATTTTAAAGCAATAAGGGCAGGAGACACACAGACAGACCAGCATGTGGTTCTTTATGGCATGTTGGTCAATAACCTAGTCAAAGAATCCAAGCTTCCTCCTTTTATTAGCGGTGGAACCTGGGACAAGCAATTGCTTTTGTACCTCAGTCTTTCTCCTTAAGGGTATTAAATGAGTTACTCATACAAAGTCCTCTGCATAAAGCCTCGTACAGACCAAGAAGACAGTAAATGTTAATAATTAGTACTGTAGTCATGGCTGAGACTGGTACCACCCTGGGATGTGGAGATCTGCAGGGGTACCAATTCTCTTAGCCTCAGCTACTTGTCAGTTTATTGGGAATGGTAATACTCCTAAGAGTTTCGGGCTCCTGGGGTTGTTTTGAATGAACTGACATTTGTAAAGTGCCAGGTTAATGCTAATGAAACCTAGCTTCATTATTATTAAGAAGGAAAAGTACAACTTCGTTCGGACGCAGTATATGTGCACAGTGCTGAATAAGGTGCAATGGGCAGTAGGGAATGCATGGAAAAAAATCTTGCAAATAGCTCATTTGTGGGAATATGAATTGATTTTAATTATTAAGAATACCTATGAGCACCTTAACCGCGCGGTGTGTGTATGTGTGTGCGTGCGTGTGTGTGTGTGTGTGTGTGTGTGTGTGTGTGTGTGTGTGTGTGTGTGTGTGTTGTGTAGATGAATGGATGGGAAGGGATAGTACAAGGAGCATCCAGAAATACGTGCCAAAGAGAGGAAATTCCTTTTTTACTGTCCCGAGGAATCTGGTTCCCAGTCAGCACATAGCCTCAACCCAGGGATCTTTGTCCTGAGCATGACCTAGGCGCCCCCACCCGGCGCTGTGCTCTGGAGTGAGTTGGGTGCTGTCTGACAGTGTGCATGTGCGCATGTTTGCGGAGTACACTGGTGAAGATGCTGCTGACCTTCCTTAGCCAGCCTGCTGAAGGAAAGGAGATGCGGCGAGGAGGCCGCCTCTCGCTCCCAACGAAAGTGGCCTGAACTAGAGACCTTTCTGTGCCTCAGTTTCCCCCATGTGCCCAGGGCCCGAAAGGCAGATGTGGGGTGGGGGGTGCTGCTGGCTGTCAGAGTCAGGAGGTGTTCCGTGGGAGATCTGGAAAGCTAGCGAGTGCTGCCCCAGGGTGGGTAAAAGGGCTGGAAAGAGAAGGGTCGCCAGGTAGGGCTCAGACTAGCGGTGGAGGGGCGGGCTCTGGGCGCAGCCGCCTTCCTCTTACCCCCACCCTGGCTGCCGAGGCCCCGCGGCTCCTTCCGCCACCCGCGCCGGCTCCGGCCGGCTCCCCAGCTCGCCCCCGGCCCCGCCTCCGACTCCGCCCCGCCCCCGCCTGTCCCCTCCTCGCCCGGCCGCCAGCCCGGCCCCCTCCCCCGCCATGAAGAAGCTGTGGGTGAAGAAGCGTTTCCAGGTGAGGGCTCCGGGGGCGGGCAGCGCCCGGAGGGGGCAGGAAGGGCTGGGCGCCCCGAGGGAGGGCGGGTCACCAATGGTTGGGCCCAGGGGAGGGGGCGCTGGAATGGCACTGGCCCCACCCCAGCCCCGCGGAGGTCGACGGGCTGGGCTCATCGGGGGTGGGGGGGTACCCTGGCCAGCAACTGGAGAGTTCAGGCCCCTCCCCGTGAAGCAGAAGCCCCCATCATTTCCAACCCCTTGACCCCTGGAGGCCCCGGTTACAGACTCAGCTCGCAGCACCCATTGGCTTCTTTGCCATCTCACCCACATCCAGCCCTGGCCTCAGTCCCCTCCCGGCTTTTCCTGGGCCCCCTACTCCGCAACCTTCGGTATTCCGGAGATCCTGAGAGCAACGAGCATGGATCGGCGCTGTGCTCAATAAATTTCCCCAAGCTCTGTCCTGTCCTTTACGGACTGGGGCCTCCATCCTGCATTAGCGAGATGCTGGCCTTTGAAGGACTTTATCCTTTGCTAGCCCCTAACGCTGCCTGATTGACACCTATCCCAGGTATCTGCCCTTCCCTTGCAGCAGGAATCTGTGTCCTCGGCCCTCCATCTCTATTGATTCTAGCGCCCCCACTCCATCTTCTTTCGGTCGTGCTGATTTCCTCGTCTCCTCCCCTGTGTCTCTGGGCGCGCTGTTTTGATCCCCCCCCCCAGCCTTTAGCCCCCGGGGTTTGCTCTAACCGCCCGCTGTTCCCTAGCATTTCTTCCCTGGTTCCTAAAGCCCAGCAGGATAGCCTAGGGAAAAGAGAGCTGAGCCATTATGACTAGGGCAACCTAATTGTCCTAGTCTCTGTGCCCTGACCCCTAGTATGAGTTCCTGTTTGATAATAGCAGATTAGGATGGGAGGTATATGGACTCAGGAACAAGCCTCCCCTTCAACAACTCGCTCTGGCTTTTCTCTTTCAGAAAACCGGCCATTCCCGCCGGGCCTTTGGCCGACTTACCCATGGTGCGTGGACTTCGGGTTGCCGTAGCCCATGCCCACTTCTGATCTTGGTCCATGCCCCTTCATGAGGCATCTCAACCCTGAAGATAGCCTATGAGATGTGGAATCCCACTCATTTATCCATCCCCAAGAAAGACCACTATTTTCTGCAGCCAAGAAAGGCCCAAGTATTTGGGAAGGGGCTCCCTAGTATACCCGCCATGGGCCTCAGCTCTCTGTTGTTTATCTGTGGGACCCAGTGAGAAGCATTGCATTGCCATGTTCTGGCAATGACTACATCGCCCCTGTTTGTTATGGTACCCAGAGGGAAACTGAGGCACGGAACATAATAGGCTCTGGGATGTTGAAAATGCCCAGGGAGCTTTGCTCCTCACCTAGTTCTGGCATTTTTTTTTTTTTTTTTTTTTTTTTTTTGAGGACCATTCAGTAGTAGAGAAATTCTTGAGGAAGATAGCTGATACACCTCAGTGCAGACAGATGGCAATGCACTTGTAAGGTAGGGCCAAAGAATAGGGCTAACATTGTTAGAATAGAAAATGGGCCCAACTCCTAACACAGGGAGACAGACCTGAGTCTGTGGCTGGGCACAAGTGTGTGTGTGTGTGTGTGTGTGTGTGTGTGTGTGTGTGTGTGTACTAGTGAGGGTACCAGTAAGTGCTGAAGGTACTAGAATCACTGGGCATTTGAGATGACACCTTAAGCATATGAATCTCCAGTGTTGGTACATTCTGAGAGGTCCCCCCCATCATATAGAACATCTCTGGTATCACTGGGCACCAGGACCCTTATGCTCCCCATACTCTGCCTGCCTTTCATGCCCCATCCCACAAACACTCTGATAACTGTCTGTCCACATCTCTCTCCTGCTGCGCCTATGGAAGCGAAGTTTTCCGCTCCTGCAGAAAGCAAAGTTACGGTAGGAAGCTGGCTCCTGCCCTAGCCCCTTGCCCCCTTTCCCTACCCAGTCTGGGCTTCTCCTCACCCGGCCTCAGTTACACCCTGATGCCTTCCGGCTGCCTTGGGGTTCAGGACAGCCTGGTCTTGCTGTTGGTTGCGTGACTTGACAGTACAGCTCTGAGGTGACTCCTCTTTGTTCCTGGGGTACTGGAACCCCAGACTTTTGAGCCCTGGAACTTAGGGCTTTGTTCTGTGGGATGCCGCTACTCAAGACCTTAAGGTGTTGTGGACATGGAGAGGGTAGAAGAGGCCTTGGTAAGCCTTTAAGTGGGTGGGGGTGGCTTATTTGGAGGGGTCCATGGAGGTAAGGGTGATCATCCCAGGGTGGGTGGATCAGAGATGGAACCAGGGCACCAGCATAGGAGGGGCTACCTTAAGTATGCCAGGCTGGACTGGGGGGAGTCAGGAGCAAGAGAGAATAGAATGAGTTTGGAAAGTTCTCCCTATGCTTAGGAGATGGAACTTGCTGTGGGGGAGGCAGGAGGCGACCAGGGAAGAGTTGGAGGCTTAGGGAGGAGGTCCTTGCCCACACAGACCCCTTCTTCTCCAGACTCCGAGATTGCTGAGGATGACATCAGTGATGTGCAGGGGACCCAGCGCCTGGAGCTTCGGGATGACAGGGCCTTCAGCACCCCCACGGGTGAGCTTTCTGGGTGCTCCAAGAGCAAGCAGTCTGGCTACCTACATAGGGTGCCTTTGTCTCACTGTGCTCTTTTCTTTAGGGGGCTCTGACACCCTGGTGGGCACCTCACTGGACACACCACCAACCTCCGTGACAGGCACCTCCGAGGAGCAAGTGAGCTGGTGGGGAAGCGGGCAGACGGTCCTGGAGCAGGAAGCGGGCATCGGGGGTGGCACCCGCCCCCTCCCAGGCAGCCCAAGGCAAGCACAGACAACCGGGGCCGGGCCACGGCACCTGGGGGTGGAGCCGCTGGTGCGGGCATCGCGAGCTAATCTGGTGGGCGCAAGCTGGGGGTCAGAGGATAGCCTTTCGGTGGCCAGTGACCTGTATGGCAGCGCATTCAGTCTGTACAGAGGACGGGCGCTTTCGATCCACGTGTAAGTAATGGCCTCACCCAGGCCCACACTGTCTCATCTCACCACGCTGTCCCTGTGCTTTCCCACCACTGCCCCATTAGCCACTGTCCATTCTCCTCTGCCTCATCCATTTCCATTCCTAGCTAGCACTGGCTACACTCTCTGCCATCACCACCCACGGCTCATGCTCCCCACCTGTACAGGCTCACAGTGTCATCCTCACGGTCTTGTGGACCCCTCTGTCTCTTCCTCTAAGAGCTCTAGTTCGACAGGGCCCCTCTCCAGCCTCGCCCATGTAGGCTCCAGTTGTCCCAGGATTCCCCCCCCCCACCAAGGGGCCCCCTCCGCCTGCTGGCTCACTCAGCAGCTGCTGCCTTTTCATCTCTCTGCACATTCCTGTTCCCATGTGGGCCTTTTTCTGGGAGGAACAGAACCTTTCTGCACGGCAGCTCCCGGGAGAGCGGGGGAGCAAGACAGCACCCAGGAGAGCGAGGTGGTCAGGGGCAGCTGGGGCAAGGGGCCTTCGGACACCGGAGGATGTGGGTTGTGGGGAGGCTGTGGGCTGAGAGATGAGGAGGGGGTGGGGATAGGGAGCTGGGGTAGGGGTGCAGGGTTGGAGTTAACAGTAGCCGGGAATGTGGGGTGATCTCATGGACAGCACCTGAGGGTGGGTCCATGGCTGACCTGGTGGGGGTGATGACAAGTGCAGGTCTTGGACTGAGTACTGGAGCCATTTTTGGAGCTTTAGGGAATGGTAGAAACAGGAGGGGGTGCCATAGCCGAAGAGGGGAGTGGCTGATGATAGATCTGATGGTGGGTATTTGGGTAACGAAGAGGGGCTGCATTTGTGATGGTGTGGGTGTTGGGTGGACATGGAGGGTATACAAGGGGCTCTGGTGTGTTTTTTAAGAGGGTGGCTAGAATGGCTAGTGGTGGGCAGGGGAGAGGCCTAGGTCCATAGCAGGGGCCTAGGGAGCTCCTTTGGCTTATCTTATTGGCATTATCAGGCACTCCTTCTCTGCCTTTCTTTCCCAGGCCTCAGCCTGAGCCTGGAGTTGCTATGGCAACTTCAGAGGAACCCATTTCCTTAGTGATATCTATGGTACTGGAGTCTGGCCTAGAGCTGTGAGCTGACGGCAAGAGGTCTCTTCTGCTGTCCCCAATTTCTCTCTAGGCCTCCCCCAGTTCCCAGAGGCCATTCTTCAGGACTCTGCGGCCCCTCCCTCACAGCAGACTGCTTCCTTGCAGGCATCTGAGGCTTTTTTCCTTAGCCCTTCCCCCCTCTTCCAGGCAGGGGCGGGTCTACAGTGTGGGTGGTGACTCAGGTAGTCTAAAATATCCTTACATTGAAGCACACTTAGAACTTATGCTCCTGGATGGTACTGTATTATTTCTTCTCCTGTCTGTGTTCCCAGAAACACAGACAGTGGGAAGCCAGCAAAGGCTTAGGGATCAGGCACACTGTGTTTCATCCCTAACATCACTTCTAGCTGTCACCTTGGAAGGCCACTGGCCTTCCTTGAGTCAACCTCAGTTTATTTATCTGTAAATAGGGACACTATCATCTCCTCTGTTGAGGGACTTTTGTAAGGATTTAAATAACACAGTGCAAGTGAAACCTTCATTCATGCCCCGCACACACTAAGTATTCAAGGAGCTTGCTTATGAGTTTTTGGCTTTAATGTGTCAGGTATCATAAGAGTTCTCAATGTCTTTTCTTGCCAGGCTTCATGTATACTGTGCCCTTTCTCCATACAGATGGGGGAAACTGAGATCTAGCTCCTGGGCATCAACACTCTGATTGATGAGGTGGTACTTGGGGCTGACAGGCTCCTTCTCTCCTCATCCCCCTTACCTCCAACTCTTTATTCTACTGTAGTCATTTCTGAATGAGATGAATTCTGAGGGTACCCCTTGCAGGATTTCTGTCTTTCTCAGGAAGGTTTCCAAGGACTCAGTTTTTTGTTTTTTTGTTTGTTTTTTCTCATGAAGGGTAGACAGAGGCCTCCACTAGGGGTAGATTGATCAAAAGGTATGCCACAGGATAGGACACCGCTCCCTAAGAGCTATGCCTTATGAGGAGACAGTTGCTTTTCTAGGAGCCATTGTGAAAGACAAGAATCCTGTCCAGTCTGGGAAGGGCTGCTGTGGGGACCAGCTTGGGGCAGAAATGAGTAGGAGGCACATTCCCGAGTGGAGCCCCTCCCTATGTGCCCCTCGTGTTTCCCCTCACCATCTCATCTTTGGGTCCTCAGCTTCCTTCTTTTTCTATCCTATATGCTCAGCTCTTGCTTGCTATGTCCTAGCTTCCAGAGCTGGGAGGAGGGGACTGGCCAGAACCCCTGAAGCTGAGTCTGTATCTGGACCCAGCTAGTAGCCCCGTCTTCCGATGCATGAACCACTGGCCCCTCTCCCCAGCACCTGCTCTGGCTGTGCCCTCGTGGGGGTGGGGGTGGGAAAATCTGGCCCATGTCACCCCAAGCCTGCCCAGCATGCCCCACTTCCCAATCCCTCTTACAAGCTAGGGGGTCTAGGAAGAAGGGCCCCCTGAGTCTTCCCCCTTCTTGGCCTTGGTTCTGCAGCAGCATTCCTCAGAGTGGATTGCGTAGAGAGGAGCCTGACCTTCAGCCTCAGCCCGCCAGTGATGCCCTTCGTCCACGCCCTGCCCTCCCACCTCCCTCCAAGTCCGCGCTGCTTCCCCCACCATCTCCTCGGGTGGGTAAGAGGACTCTGCCAGGACCTAGTGCCCAGCCCCCAGCTACTCCCACTTCGCCCCATCGCCGCACTCAGGAGCCCTTGTTGCCAGAGGACACCATCACTGAAGAAAAGCGAGGAAAAAAGCCTAAGTCATCAGGGCCATCGCTGGCTGGCACAGTGGAGTCCCGACCCCAGACACCACTGAGCGAAGCCTCGGGACGGCTGTCAGCATTGGGCCGCTCACCCCGCTTGGTGCGCGCGGGTTCCCGCATCCTGGATAAACTGCAGTTCTTCGAGGAGCGGCGACGCAGCCTGGAGCGCAGCGACTCACCACCAGCGCCCCTGCGGCCCTGGGTGCCCCTGCGCAAGGCCCGCTCGCTGGAGCAGCCCAAGTCCGAGAGCGGTGCTGCGTGGGGCACACCAGGGACGTCTCAGGAGGAGCTGCGGTCACCTAGAGGCAGTGTGGCCGAGCGGCGTCGCCTGTTCCAGCAGAAAGCAGCCTCGCTGGACGAGCGCACGAGACAGCGCAGCTCAGCCTCGGACCTCGAGCTCCGCTTCGCCCAGGAGCTGGGCCGCATCCGCAGATCTACATCGCGGGAGGAACTGGTGCGTTCGCATGAGTCCCTGCGTGCCACGCTGCAGCGCGCCCCATCACCTCGAGAGCCCGGCGAGCCCCCACTCTTTTCCCGGCCCTCCACACCCAAGACTTCACGGGTAGTGAGCCCTGCCGCCACCCAGCCGCCTCCTCCCAGCAGTGCGATCAAATCTGGGGATGAACCTGGGAGGCCTCGGAGCAGAGGACCAGTGGGCAGGACTGAACTGGGGGAAGGTCCCCAGCAGGAGATTAAGCGTCGGGATCAGTTCCCGCTAGTCAGGAGCAGAGCCATCCAGGAGTGCAGGAGTCCTGTGCTGCCGGCCACTGCTGATCACCCAGAAAGCAGGACAAAAGCGCCCTCTGGTCGGAAGCGGGAACCGCCTGCACAAGCAGTGCGCTTTCTGCCCTGGGCCACTCCGGGTGTGGAGGGCTCTGCTCTGCCCCAAACCTCGGAGAAGAACAGAGCCGGGCCTGAGGTTGAAAAGAGGCTTCGCAGAGGACCTGAGGAGGATGGTCCTTGGGGGGCCTGGGACCGCAGAGGGACTCGCAGCCAAGGCAAAGGTCGCCGCGCTCGGCCTACTTCCCCTGAGCTCGGTAAGAGCGCAAAGAGGGTTGAGCTGGCTTAAGGGAACAGCAAGATGGCTTGGCGGAAAGGAAACAGGCTTTGTTTGGTGCTTCTATTGTTGATGCAGGGATTGGAGTAAAGGTCCTATATTAGAATCTGCTGCTGATGAGGGGGAAATGTGAGTGTGCTCAGTGGACTGGAGATGTGACAGGTGTCTGCTGTATGTGCTTTAAGGTCCAATAAACTTGGTCCTAGGCAATAGGACCAAGGATCAGCAGCTGGAGGAGAGGCTGGATGGATCTAAGAAGGTTTCATGGCCCCCATCCCTTTGTGTGGAGAGACAGTCTAAAATCTTGGCGGGGGCGGACCGGAAGCGTCCCTATCCCTTTACTCTATTGCACGCTCCCTCTCCCGTTGCAGCAGGATTCCCTTACCTTTTTGTGGCATAAAGGTCTGAGCCACACTTACCTTCCAGATTCTTCCATCTCATCCTTGCATCCTCACTGATTCCTATGGATGATGAACAACATCATCACCCACAGAATGCTACTGTCTCTAACCCTGAACATTTCTAACAGCAACTCAGGGCTTGTTCCTGAAGAAGCAGAGGAAAGCATCCTTTATTTCCCCACACTGCCTGTATGTCCCAGGGCCTGCCAGTACCTGTATCATTTATTGCACTTGCCACCTTGTAATTTTCCCTATCAAAACTATTTTTCATTTCCAGATCGGCCCCTCAGAATCTTTAGACATGTGTAGGCTCTCATACATCCTGTTACCACCATTACTGTGTTTCCACCACAGTGCCTGGATGTTGTGTCAAGTAGGTCCATAGAGATGTTCCTTCTCTCAGTCTCTACAAGTGTCCAAAGCACTGACTGTTCTGCCTTCGGCTTCCCCATAACATAGCTGAGGCTCAGGAGAAATGATCTCATTTGCTAAAGGTGATACAGCTAAAAAGACAGCCAACCTGGGATCCTCACCGCCTTTTTGGTTACCTGTGTTATCTAGCTGATAAAATGTTAGAGGTAGAAAATACCAGGAAAGGGATTGGAGGTGTGGCTCAATGGAAAAGCATTTATTTGTCCCATGTACAAAAGGCCCTGAGTTCAACCTCCAGCATACGTTCAGAAGATTCCTAGGGAGAATCACAACAGTGTGATCTCTCTCTCTCTCTCTCTCTCTCTCTCTCTCTCTCTCTCTCTCTCTCTCTCTCTCTCTCTCTCCCTCTCTCCTTCTCTCCCTCTCTCCTTCCCCCCCCTGCCCCGTCTGGTATCCTATGAGTAGGCACCATATATCTCATTTTCTGTTGTATTCCTGATACTCAGTGTTCAGTGGGCAGTTGTTAAGTATAGTGCTACTGTTTGCTGAAGAGACATAATCAAAGCTGATCTTCATATACCCTCTGACCTCTCTGCCACTGACTCTTTGGAATCTGGTGGCCTTATACATTTGAATATTATTCTCGCTCCCCACATTTCCCTGTGAACCCAGTATTGCTGCTTGGATCATAGGTAGCTGGTAGCTTGTCTTCTGTCCAGACTGGTTCTCAGAGCGCTTTCCTAAGCTCTGCTAGGACAGACATAATGGCCAATCCGTGTGAAGACACCACAAATCCCACTGTCCTCCAGAAACCATCGCCAATTGATAGAGGAGTAGACTCTGTTGCCCTGGACTAATTAAGAACCTTTGCCCTGGCCTCCCCTTTCCTTTGTCTCAGGATATGGAAGAGCAAGGCCTTTGCTTCCCTCAGATGCTGCCTTCCAGAAACTCCTCATGCGGGGTTCTGGTTTTCTAAGATTCTGTACTGCCAACATCCCCTCTCCCCACAAATGTCCCATGATGTCCCCACAAGGCTCAGGTCCCCTTACCCTATCTATGTCTGCTCCTGTGTCTGGCAGAATCCTCAGACGACTCCTATGTATCTGCTGGAGAAGAGCCTTTGGAGGCACCGGTGTTTGAGATACCCCTGCAGAACATGGTGGTGGCACCAGGAGCTGATGTGCTGCTTAAGTGCATCATCACCGCCAACCCCCCACCCCAAGGTGAGCTGAGCAGGGAGGCCTGGAGACTGGCAGGTTGTGGTGGGGAGCACCTGATGGGGACAAGGACAGGTTTCCTGGATCCTCTTATGGCAGGGCGGGGAAGAGGAAGTGTCAGATCCATGACTCTGGCATATTCTCCAAGACTGTCCCCTGTGTCCCTAGCTCAGGGGTAAGGCAGCCCAGGCCTCTGGAGTAAGGGCAGATTCCTCAGAATTCCCCAGAGAGGGATGAGGGCTTACCTAGCATACATACAATTCTAAGTTTGACCTTCAGTCCTGCATAATATGGTGAAACATCTATAATTCTAGCTACATAGAAAGCCTGGGCTACATGGAATCAGAATCCTATTTCATTTTAAAAATTAAAAACTATATATTGGCATGGAATGGTAGGGTGGTGGGTAGGGATGCAGTTCTCCAGCAAACACTTTGTGGCCATGATTGAGCTGGTTCTTTCTCCTTCTCCACAGTGTCCTGGAGAAAGGATGGGTCCACTTTGCACAGTGAGGGTCGCCTTCTCATCCGAGCAGAAGGTGAGCGGCACACGCTGCTGCTCAGGGAAGCCCGGGCTGCTGATGCTGGGAACTACACAGCCACTGCCACCAACGAGCTGGGCCAGGCTAGCTGTGCTTCCTCACTGGCCGTGAGACCTGGTAGGGAGCCTTCTGAATTGGGTCCTGGTTGGGGTGAGCTGTGGACACATCCTGGTGAACTTGAGAATGTGGGTTCAGAGTCTCCCACTTATACCTGAGCACTTGACTTCCCAGTTGCATGATCCTTCCTTTGCTGGGTCTGACTCTCTGAAGGAAGCCGTTTAAGTGGTTCTGTCTCAGGACAAAGACACTCTAATCCAGAAAAAAAAAAAAAATCCATGGAGTTGATGTAATTCATCCTTGAACATCCTTTAAATGCTGTCTTTCCAAGGTGATTCTCTGAATGGTGTCTGTGGAAAGGCCAATTGTCTTTGAGTCTCTTAGAAAAAGAATGTCTTAGTTCAAAGGATTTAAGAGGCACCAAGAGCTTCTAAGGTCATTTCTTTCCTGTTGGATCTTAAGCCCTTCAGAGGTCACGGCTGAGAGTGCCGTTCAGAGATGGTTATCCTGAGGCTGCCTTGTCTATTCTTACAAAGGCTCTCACTTGGGATCAGGCTATTTCCTTTGGGTTTCAGCCCAGTATCTTTTGGTTCAGGCAGGGCTGGACCAATGTCTACGTGCATAGAAGTTCATTTAGTTGGTTGAGTCTAACAATGTGCTGATGCTGGGTGGTAGGGAAGATATCAGGAAAAGATACTGGTGAAACCCACAGAGGTGGATGTTACCCATGGGTATCCAAATGAGCTGGGAGGCCAGAGCTCAGAAACCAGGTTTTTGGAATGCTTGCATTGAGACTTCAGGGTCCCAGAGGAGGCGGGGAGTCAGCACACTGAGTCTTGTGCCTTTCTTTCAATCAGTGTTGCAGAGATGATCATGTATACACTGTTCTAGAACTCCAACGCATTCCCAATTCAGGAGTTCCTGGTGGGCTCTGCTATTTGGGCCATGTTAGTTTCTTTGGTGGCTTGTGGTCCCCTTGCTTACTTCCCATCCCTCCCCTTCTCCCTTCACCCTCCCACTGTGCTGAATCATGCCCACCCCTCCACCTCATGCTTCCACCCTTCCATCACCTCTGGGATCTGGCTTCTGACTCAGCTCCCAGCTTTCCTAGGCACCCCAGACCTAGCTCCAGAACACCAGTCAATACCTGGCTTGGACTAAGAGCTGGCAAGGGCTGGGGCATGAGGTGCCTCAATCCTGGCTGGTGGCCACCCGGGAGCCTTTTAAGGTTGGAAAAGCAGCTTGGGGCACGGCAGCTGTCAGCACTTGACTGGGAGTTCTGTTTGCCACATTGACTCTCCGAGAGCTCAGTTCCCTCATTTGTAAACCAGAGATAATTATACCATCCTCACGGATGGAAGCGAAAGTGCGAATCAGCTTTATGAACTGTAAAGCTGTAGACAAATGCTAGTTGTTAGCGTTTGAGGATGATGTTGTGCATACGAGCTCAGCTTTCCGTCAGGATCCGGAAAGTACCTTGTCCTTCCCTGCCCTTTTCTTGATGCTGTCTGTGCTTTGGGGACTCTACTCCTGCTTTTCCAAAGCCACTGTCTTCTAGACCCTCCCTGTTCTTCAGCTCGTCACAACATCTCTATGCCTGCTTCATCCTGGGGACCTAGAAAACTTTCATGATGTCATTAGGTTATACCAAGCATTGCAGCAGCCCCCAGAAGTCAGTCGAGCTCCAGGGCCCAAGAGGCTGGCATGCAGGTCCAGTGTCAGCACTGGTTATGGACCAAGCAGACTTTCTTACCCTACAAGGCACTGTTTGGTCTAGAGTGGTTGGATGGAGGCCAGGGGGCCCAGAGAGTAGCTGGAGCAGACAGAACCATTTGGCAGTACAAAGGGTCCCAGACCAGGCATCTCTATGTACTGAAGGATGGGGCTGGGAGAGGGTCTAGCTGTGGGGGTTTAGGGAGCGTGTGGAGGAAAGTATCACTGTCTTGTGGAAAGAGACCTGTATTGAGCCATTGCTCTGTCTTACTACCTCCCCACTCGGTGCCATGGAAACCAGGCTGGATGCCTAGTACACTCTAGGGGTACCCACCCCATCAGGGCCTGCTTTTAAAACCCACAGATGTCAATTCTTGATTGGGAATGACAATAACCAGTACCCAAGCAACTTGAGAATATAGGGGAAGAGGAGTAACTGGGAAGGCTGTCTTGTCCAAGTGCCGAATCCTTCTCACCCACTGAATAACTCTCAAGTTGAGTGTAGATGGAGGGGAATCTCTGGAGTGTGAGGTGTGTGACGAACTAAAGTGAACTTCTGATAGCTGTCACATCTGTCATACAAGCCTCTGTTGAGGACCCACTGATGCCAGGTACCCTGTCTCTGCTCTGACAGTGTGTGTGTGTGTGTGTGTGTGTGTGTGTGTGTGTGTGTTACTCCCATCTTAGAGATTGAAAAAAAAATGATTACATAGAACTTGAACCAGGCCAGCAGCCTGAGAATCTGCCTGGGAATGTTATTAATAATAAGTGATATAGTGATGGAAATGACTAATTCACAAATTAGTGTGTGTCTTGTGTAAAAACAACCACTATTTGGTATTTGCTGAGTGTTCCAATGTACTGGGCCTACTGTTGATTACATAGTCACATCTATCCCAGCTCTGTGAAATAGGTTCAATTGTTGTGTCCACATCATTGATGAGGTAACTGAGACTAGGGAAGTTTTTTTTTTTGCATTTCTTTTTTTTTGCTGTATACTTTTTTTTAATTATTTTTATTATTATGAACAAAGAAGTCACACTTTCTATCCTTGTATATCCTTATTCAAGCTCCCTTCCCCCTCCCGCCACATCAGGTCATTCTTTCTTCCCCAGAGACTAGAGAAGTATTAGCAAAGTGTTCCAGGGCAGGGCTGACCACCAGACCTTGCAAGACTAGGGAAAACATTCTGTGTCTGAACTGTGCGATGTAGTATAGTACACCAATCACACATGCCATCCAGAACTTGAGATGTGGCTAGTACAATCAGTCTTTTTTTTTTTTTAAGAAAACATGTTCTTTTTATTATTATTATTATTATGAACAAAGAAGTCACACTTTCTATCCTTGTATATCCTTATTCAAGCTCCCTTCCCCCTCTTGCCACATCAGGTCATTCTCTCTTCTCCATAACTTCCCATCCCCTCCCACAATCAATCTTTTCATAACATTATGTTAATGATCTCAGCCACTTCTCCCTGTGGGGATATATTTTATATTTAATAAAATCAGCCTGGAATATCAGAGGACAGAGCCATCTCGCTAGACTTTTTTTTTTTTTTTTTTGAGGCAAAGTTTTCTATCCTGGAACTTGCTTTATAGTCTGGTCTCCAACTCACAGAGAGTCTTCTGCCTCTGCCTCTCAGTGCTGGGACCATTGGCATGCACCACCTCTGCCTGATCCCTCCCTACACTAAGCTAGGGCAACTAGTGGCTGAATGTCTCTAACCACTGCCCCGTACAGTCTCCTTTCCTGCTACTCAGAAGAGATTGGAGCTAAGGTATGCCCTGAGCTTGTAGGGAGGATGGGATGAGGTGTCACTGCCTCCTCTCTTGACCCTTCACCTCCATCCTTTGTGGCTTTGATCCTGTTTTTTTCCTGATGCTTTAGAGTCCTTTCTACTGTGAACTCTGACAGTTCTAGTGCTGGCCAGGAGGAAGAAGCTCAGAATGCTCCATCCTCCGTCCCACTGTCCCTGCTTCTCATGGGTTTGAACTCAAGCCCTGGCATTCCCAGCCAGGATCTTGGCCTCTTCACTTTGCCTTAGCTGGCCTTGTTTCTCTCTTACTCCTCCTCCTCCTCTTCTTGTCTGTCATGTAAGAATCATTTTAGTGGATGAGCTATGTACTCAGTGAGACTGGTGAGGTTCCGAGGGAACAGAATATTGACCTCTAATATTTGGACCAGGAGACAGTGTTCACTGTCACCTACCTACCTTAGCCTTGTATTTAAGATCACCACTAACATGTTTTATTTATTTATTTATTTTTTAAAAAAACTTTTATTTATTTATTTATTTATTTGCCTTGCTGTTTGCCTGGAACTGGAACTACAGACAGTTGTTAGCTGCCATGTGGGTGCTGGGAATTGAACCCGGGTCCTCTGGAAGAGCAGAGGGTGCTTTTAACCGCTGAGCCATCTCTCCAGCCCCATACTAACATGTTTTAAAAGAGGTTATTTATAGGACATCATGAATCCAAAAGGAAAGGAACAAAACTGAGCTACCAGCCTCTACCCTCTTTTCCTGGTCTGGGTCCTAGGCAGCCATCTGTATAGTTTCAGGTTCCTCTCTAGCAATGGCAGTGGCTGCTGATAGGTGAGCTCTCTGAATGCCACACAGTCTCTGTTATTCATGTCACTGGGATCTGGACAACATTCGAGAAAGCAGAATACCATGGTCTACTCAACCAAACTCAGCCGTCCCTCCCTGCTCCTGTATCGGGGGTACCTGAGGACTGACTCCCCAAGGCTGTTATTTAGAATGGAGTTTATCTATCACCCATCACTGGTCACAAGAAGGAAGACTTAATTTAGCGTGGATACAAACAGCTTAGCTACCCCAATCCAGCATAATATGAGAAATTCAACATTCGCCTGGCTGGGTCAGACTAACCATGTGAAATCCTCATCAGGCTTTCATACATTTAAAACTAAACCGGAAACACTCTCAGCAGGGTTTCTTCTTAGAGAGCTCTGGGAAATGGTCATGCCAACATACCCAGACAAGTCCCATCTCCAAGCCCCGCCCTCCATTCCTCACTTCTTCCCTGGTGAGCACTGTGGCAGCCATAGAAGAGCCTGTGCAGAACCTAGCAAGGCAGTACACATGGAGGGCAAAGGCGAAGGCCTGGCCACATGGAAATGCTGGTTAATCCTCATCTCCTCCTTTCTTTCCCACAAGCTCTATGGGGCTCCCTTTGGCCTTCAGAGCAAAGGCCAGACCTTCAGTGGGCCTCCACCTTCTAGACAAATAGGGCACAGGTCCCTCAGGGGGGTGGGAGGTGACAAGGACTGCTCCATTCTTTTTCTTCAGTTTCTCTTTTTCCATTTTTTTTTTAAACTTTATTTATTTGCCTGGAACTGGAACTACAGACAGTTGTTAGCTGCCATGTGGGTGCTGGGAATCGAACCCGGGTCCTCTGGAAGAGCAGACGGTGCTCTTAACCGCTGAGCCATCTCTCCAGCCCCCTCTTTTTCCATTTTTATACCTCACTCTATTCACCAATTTTGGCTCCTTTTCCAAGCCAAAGAGAAATGCAACAAAGGAAATTGGTCCACCAGTCTCTGTATGACAGTCCTGGCTATCCTGGAATTCACTTTATAGACCATGCTAACCTTGTGTAGACCAGGCTGACCTTGAATACACAGAGATCCGCCTGCCTTTGACTCCCCAGTGCTGGGATTAAAGGCGTGCACCACCAAACCCAGCCCTGTGGTCCCTTCTTATTTTTTCACCCACCTCTGTTCCCAGAAAACTTGCAGGCCTCTGAGCCTACAATTTCGATCTCACATAATTGTGTGTGTGTGTTTAGAATTAATCTCTCTATGGCTCAGTGGTTAAGAGCACTGACTGCTCTTCCAGAGGACCTGAGCTCAATTCCCAGCACCCACACGGCAGCTCACAACTGTCCGTAGTTCCAGTTCCCAGTTCCAGGCAAACACCAAGGCAAATAAATAAAAAGTTTAAAAAAAAAAAAAAGAATTAATCTCTCTAAAGCAAGCCCTTATTTAAATACCACTTCTTCCCTCATTCCCAGAGCCACGAGTCATCTGTGTGGCCTTTATTGGCTCCTCGATCACCACCTTGTCCCCATTCCTACTTACTCTTCTACTCAAATGGATCTGACTAGGCTTCCTTACCAAGCCAAAGTCCCCTGACTACATGACTGTACCTTTTCCACATCTTGGTCCTTGCAGCCATGCTGGAGGCCCTGCTAAACAGCTTAGGGGCTATATGGATCATGAGGCTTGGGGGCAAGGCGGGAGAATTGAGAGAAGCATTGTCCAGGAAGTTCAAGCCCTGGACATTCCATGAGTTCTAGAAGCTCCTAAGGAGACCAAGGAGGACACACAGAGTAATAAGGCTGAGATGGGAGGTTGGGATGGCAGCCGAGACCACAGAGGTGTGGTCCTCTGAGTCATCAAAAGCATCAGCATCCCTTGGAAAGGTGCTAGATATACAGATCACTGCCCTACCTATTGACCTAAGTAGCTAGTAATCTAGGCTACTGTTGAGGTTAAAATCATAACCCGCTAGGGATACAGAGTGAGTTCAAAGCCACCCTAAGCAACACTGAGACCTTGTCTCAAAATAAGTAAAAAGAGGCTCAGTGTAAATGCTGGCAAAGCATGAAAAGGTGCTAAATTTGATCCCCAGTGCCACAAAACAAATGACCCAAAGACACTGTTGACCCCGGTCTGGACCATGAGTCAGAGCCACAGGGAGGGTCCCAGTAGGCTGGAGCCCAAGGATCTCTCCAGGTGATCCCAAAGCACAACCAATGGAGCTGGGCAGCAGAGGTGGTAGATCTGAGTTCAAGTCCAGCTTGGTTTACAGAATGAGTTCCAGGACAGACAGGGCTACACAGAGAACAGTGATCTTGAAAAACAAAACCAGGGGCTAGAGAGATGGCTCAGAGGTTAAGAGCACTGGCTGTTCTTCCAGAAGTCCTGAGTTCAATTCCCAGCAACCACATGGTGGCTCACAACCATCTATGATGAGATCTGGTGCCCTCTTCTGTACACTGTATACATAATAAATAAACATTTTTTAAAAAGAAAAACAAAACAAAAAATCAAACCAAAGCAAAAAAAAAGAATGAAAGGAAAAGAAAATCAACAAATTGAAAAAACAAAATGTTTAAAATCACTGGCATGGAGATAAAGACCTGACTCATAAAGGGGAGCTAGCGTGTATACTTGAAAACACAAGGACTGTCGAGCCAGATTTCTGGGTTTATAGCTCTCCTGAAGTTGAGCGGCAGTGTCCTAAGATTCAGTGAAATTGCCTCTTAGGGTTCCCATCTTCCCGTGAGGATTTGCCTGGGTCTCAAAACTTTCATGTGCCTAGGGATCCCTAGAGTGCTTTTGAAGAAGAAATACAGTTTTTGACTTCTTACTTCAGAAAATCAATTCTGTGGGCTGGATAAGGTTTAAGAATCTGTATTTCAAAATAAGCTCTAAGTGGTGCTGGTGTGGGTGGTTCAAGCATCACTCTTGACAGTCTTGATGTAAAGGGCCTTGGGTGATGCCATTCATGCGCTAGATACTGGGTGGGAGCAGAAGCTATGTCTGTAGTGAAGACAGTCCAGACCGACCAGCTGGATGCACTGGCTCAAGAAGCTCCCACTTCATGGCCTTTCTAATGCCAGTTCTTAATGGATGAGAATGACCTGAAGTACTGTTGGAGAGGCAGCTATATGAATAGAGTCAGTGCAAGAACTGGGTCAAATGGGAAGGCCTGGTCCTTTAATGGTTAGGGTTAGGAGAACCAGCTTCCTATTTCCTTGCTGGTACAAGTATATCTCCAACCCTGAAATCTGGGTTTGTAGATGAATCAGGCTTGGACTGGCTACAAAGGTGATTTTGCCCATGAGGCCAGTGTAGCTTAGGATCCTCTGTCAACCTCCTTGATGACACAATTTGAGCTTATGGTGTAGCAGAGACCACTTTCTTTTGGCAGAGAACACTTCTTCTCGTCTACCCCTCTGGAGCCTGAGCCTGGTCAGCAATCTGGCCAAGAGACTTGACCTAGACTTTCTGATTGGCTGGATAGCACCTAGGTGCTGTTCCCCTGGTAGCCACCAGGGGTCTCTGGGGGCATTCACAGACTTTTGCCAATCAGACTTAAATCTTTGCCCTGCCCTCCTTTCCTCGGCCTGGGAGCTGCCTCAGCACTGTCCTGGCTGGAGGTGACCCCGGAGCCAGGAATGTAAGCTCCATGGAGGGAGGAGAGTCCCCCCTTCCCAGGGTTGTGCTTATGATCTCAGTGTCAGCTGGGGGCCACACCATTCGGATTGTTCTCTCCTCCCCAACCTGAGACTGCCAACCTGTAGGCGGGACTCTTCTCCTGCCCCCCCCCCCCTTCTTCCTCACTGGTAGTGCTGGGAACACAGGTCATAGCTTGGGAATTTGGCCCTGGGTGGAGTGGAGGGACGGACGGGGAGGGAGAAGGACTGGTAGCCACATCTCAATGCCTCTGTCTCTATGGCTCTTCCCAAACTCCTTCCCCACTCAAGTGGGGTGCAAGTGGATGCTGGTGAGGACTGACCGCTGGTGGGGAGTAGGCCACACGTTCCTAATTGTGGGTCCTGGTGGGCTGATGGGCGAAAGGCAGGTTGCTAGCTGGGATCCAGTAGAGTTGAATGTCTTCAAGTATCTGTACCCTAACTCTAACCCAAGTATCCCAGACTTGCCTAATGCAGGACCTGGGCTGCAGCAGCTTGCTATGTTTCCTTAGGTTCACAGGGGTTTTGGTTCTCTATATCTGAGAAAACTGACTGTGGCTTGCTCTAGGGCTTAAGGCTGGCTAGTCAGGCATGCCCAGGTTGAGTCTTATTGGTTTGGGCAAAGCCAGGGGTAGCATACTGTCATTCGTTTTTGGCACCTTTTTATGGTAGATCATTCCACATGTGAGAATATTAAATGCCACAGTACAGGGCCATCTTACCCCTATGGCCCTCTGAGGACTGGGGTCCCCCACACACACCTGGAGTCCAGGCTCTACTAAGGCACTCATCTCTTGTCAGTGAACCAAGCTGTAATGAGAAGAAAGGCAGACGCTGGCTGCTTGGAATGAGCAGTGGCTAAATTCAGCTGGGCTGGGCTCTGTTCCTCCCCCTTCCCCCCCCCCCTTCCTATTCCACTGCTCAGGAGCTGCACCCTGTGGTCTCAGCAAGCACCACCTTCCCAGCTAGCCTGCCTGCCGCCCAGCCTCTCGCTGGCCACCCCCACCTCCTCACTTCCCCTCCCCCAGGGCCGCTCAGTGCGGGGCCTCTGCTGGGTCAGCGAGTGAGTGGGGCTGGGTAGGCTGAACGCCTGCTCCCTGGGGAGCTAAGGCCAGTGGGCAGTGGGCAGAGAGCAGGAGGGCCTGGTGCCAGGGCAGAGGCTTAAGGAAGGTGCAGCCTGGAATCCATGTGCAAAGTCTCAGGGTGAGTTGGGGTGCAGAACTGCTGGGGGCTTGGGCTTGGGGGAACGGGAGGAGGGGCCAGGGGGCTGTAGCAGATTCATGTCTGTATTTGGCAGTCAGCTAAGAGCCAGCTCAGCGAGGCTGGGCCCCTGGCCAGTTGGAGGGGAGAGCTTCAGGGCCCTGGGGACACCCCTCCCCCAAGGCAGATTCAGGTGCCCCCCCTTTTCCTAGGCTGAATCACCCTTGTCTATGGATGACTAACTCTACTTTTTATTCCCTGAGAATTTGAGGTTCATGCTATAGGGCCAACAGGTGCCCCTGGGGAAGCTGAGAAGGGAGAGGGGGAGGGGCTGCCTGGACACTGCCACCCCATTGGCCCTGGATAGAGGTCAGGATGGGGCTTGTCTGAGGTGTGTGTTCTTTCTGCGCTCAGTTCACCTAAGAAACCAGTGTCTTTGTCCTGTTGTAGTGGGGTCTAGAGATATCTCTCACCTCCCTTGGAGCTTGTGACTGATAGTTTGGAGATCTGCTTCATTCTAGAGACATAAATTAACTGCTTCAGTAGAACTCAGGATCATTCCCAAAGCCAACTGGTAGACCTTCTACTGCCCAAATCTTTTGATCTAGGCTGTTCTCTGTAGAAGATCATCGGGGTCAGAATGGGCAGTGCTTGACATAGGAGGAATCTATGGAGGGAAAGGAGCTATCTGGGCATGCCCACACAGCAAGTGAGCTTCACCAGGAGGTGAAGTCAGGACTCAGTTATCTCTCTAGTACTCCCAGGCAGCTCTGTCCATCCTTTCTTTCTGATAACATCTATTTTTCCTCCAGGTGGGTCCACATCCCCTTTCAGCAGCCCCATCACCTCTGATGAGGAGTACCTGAGCCCCCCAGAGGAGTTCCCAGAGCCTGGGGAGACCTGGCCCCGAACCCCTACCATGAAGCTCAGTCCCAGCCAAGATCAAGATTCCTCTGACTCCAAGGCACCCCCAACCTTCAAGGTCAGACCCCTGAGGCTGGTATCTAGCCTTCTGTGGACACAATCCTTTGTGTGCCCCTTATTCTTGAGGCCACTCTTAAGTGTTGCACTTAATGGTACCTTGCCCCATTAACCCTTGTTACCCAGAGACAGCCACAGACTGGTATGGAAGAGACCTCTTTCCCAGGTTCCCTAGCTCTCAACAGCAGGTGCTATGCTCTGTCACTCCTGATGATTTGGGATTCTCCTTCAGGTTTCACTCATGGACCAGTCGGTAAGAGAAGGCCAAGATGTCATTATGAGCATTCGAGTGCAGGGGGAACCCAAGCCTGTGGTCTCTTGGTAAGTAGCAAACCACATGCATCCCCACAATACACACACACACACACACACACACACACACACACACACACACAGTGAGAGAGAGAGAGAGAGAGAGAGAGAGAGAGAGAGAGAGAGCGCTAACCCTAAGAGCTGGCTTTGGGGGAAGAGAACAGAGCTCTAAAGAACTTCCATTGGGACCCATCTCAGATATAGTAGCACTCCACATGCCTGCCCAGAGCTTCCTCTATGGGGAGGCGTTGGGGCAATGACTGGCTTCATGTCCACTCTGAATGAATGGCCAGGACTCATCTTGCCGGGTAGAAGGCTGTTCATCCCTATGCCATCAGCTCACTCAGGGTGACTTTTGAAGCCAAGGCATTCTGTAACCCAGCCTGTGGTAGACTCAGTCCTCACAATTTATTTCTGAGTTGCCCAAGTCTGAGTTAAATGTGGTTCTCAGCTGCCATGCCTTATGCATCCCAGGTGCCCGGAACATTACTCAGCATGTTATTGCTGGTTTGGGTTCTGTTTTTCATTTTTAATTGATTATGTGGTCTCCAGTGTAATTATTATGACATGACTTTTTTTTTTTAAAGACTGTAAGTTCTTTAGTATCCTTTTTGGGGAGTGGGAATCTATGTTTATGTTACAAATAAGTGGAAATAAGATGTGGGGACATTTAAGAAATATTTAGATGTGACACAGATTCTGAGATGGTAGAGATCCAAGTGGGTCTAAGAGGTAAAAGGTAGAGAAGGTAAGAAAGCGGAGCTGGAACAAACCTAGCTTTGGATCCTAAGGTCGCATTGGTCAGCCATATGGATTTGTGAAGCCAGTGCAGAGGAGAGGCCTACAGAAGTCGGAAGTCTATACAGCCTCCCTCTTCCTGATGCTATGAATGCAGGTAAGGACTTCAGATTCTGGGACTGATTTTTTGTCTCTTTGACAGGTTGAGAAATCGTCAGCCGGTTCGCCCAGACCAGCGGCGCTTCGCAGAGGAGGCCGAGGGTGGACTCTGCCGTCTTCGGATCCTGGCTGCTGAGCGGGGTGATGCTGGCTTCTACACTTGCAAGGCGGTCAATGAGTATGGCGCTCGGCAGTGTGAGGCCCGCCTGGAGGTCCGAGGTGAGAGGCACAATTACTCATGAAATCCCTTACCCTCCTGACAGCTCATATCCAACCTCAGTTAGAAGACGGTCACATTGAAGGGGCCCCTAGTCCAGCTGCTTATATTGTAGTTGACTAAATTCAAGCCCAGAGAAAGAAAGTAACTTCTCCCAAGATCACACTGAAAATAATTCCATATTCAACTGACTACCCAATTTGCCTTCCCCATGCCCCATCATGGTAGCTAAGAAGACTTGTGTTCTGTAGATGGCAATCCTCTTTTCACACATCTAAGCTTTTGTCTGTGCAGGCCCATTCTTCACTGACCCCCTCTGGTCCCTCGCTTGTCCCTTTAAACATCTGAGTGTTGTTCAGAAACTGTTGTGGTCGGGGTAGCAGTGGGGAGTGGCTGGTGGCTGGACCCGTTCGAAGGACCCTTATAGTATCATCCTCATAATGGAGGGACATCAGGGTGCTAGGGTTATAGAGCCCTGAAGTGTGGGGTGAGCTAGATCCTCAGAGTTGGGAACATAAGGCAGGGCTCTCAGGCAGTTGGCATAATAGCATCTATCCAGACTGCCCCTTGGAGGTTGCTGGGTCACCCCTTCGGAGGCTGGCCATCTGCTTGTCAATCCCCTTCATGTGGTGACATCACAGGATTAGGAACGTGTCTTTGGACCCCTTACCTCTACCATGGTTTTTCCCTGCCCATCACTGGACACAGTTCCTTTAAGCCTGGCAAAGGCTAGATCTAGGAGTTTCCCAAGACCCTACTGGAGCCCTAGTTCCTCTGTTCTTAGTCCCTAGTTTCTCTGCCAGGCCTCACCTCCCCAGCTCCTCCTGTTGCCATGGTTGCCACCTGTCTGAGCTCCTTGCTTTCTCTGGGGTTGGGCTCCACTTCGCTTCTCTGTGTTAACCTGTGTCTTGGTGCTTCTCTCTCTCTGGGATTCCTTCCAGCATTCCAAAGGCTTTGGGGTGCTCCTAATGGCTATGAACAGCTCTCCCTTCATTGCTCAGGGTCTCTGTCTGTCGGGGAACCCCAGGGACCCGGCTAGACACTGGCCCTTACACCCGGTGCTGATCTACAGGGATCTGAAAGTGGCAGTTTTAGAAACCCTAGCTAGGTCTGTGAGCCTGTGGGCATGTGTGTGAGCTCGCGTGCGTGCGCGTGTGTGCGCGTGTGTGTGCCGCACTAACCTGCCGCTTGCTGACTGAGGTTTTTGTCTGTACACAGGCGAGTGAGCTCAGGGGGCCACCTGCGCTGCCCCCGCTACCCTCCGAGCTGCGCCCCTGTCTCAGGCACCTCTCGGATCTCGCTGTATTTCACTGCCTCCTGCCCACAGACCTAGCCGGCTCTCCGGCCCGGACTTATCCCTGCCTCCCCTCCCTCCCTAACCCACGAAGCACTCTGGGGTAGCCCGTGGGCTCCTGTGGATCCTCCCTCCCTAAGTGGATGTGTGGCTATGCAGGCCAGGAGGCCCCCAGAAGGACTGAGTGCTGAGAAGGAGCAACCTTGAGGGGTGCCATGCTCCCCAGTCTCCCTATAGAGAGCATCAAATGAGTGCATGTGCTATGCTGCTACAGGCCACTGTCTGTCTATCTGTTTGTCTGTCTGTGTGTCTGTGACAGTCAGGGAAGAATGCCTCTGAGCCGAAGTGGAGTAAGAAACAAGACAGAATTAGATGACAGAACATGACATCCATGGGATGGAGGGGCCCAGCGGGGCGGTGGCTAGGAGGCTCACTGGGAAGGGGCAGGACAAAGAGACCAAAAGTCAGAGGTCTGGGGTCAAGCCGTGGCTGCTGGCAAGTTTAGGATCCAATGGGGCACCCTCCTTTACAACCACATCCGACAGGCTATGTCTGGGAATGAGAGAGATAGCCGGGCTGAGCACAGGAGCAGGGTCATAATAGAGGCGAAAGCTTGGAAATACTATTTGTAGCTCAAATAAAGTCCAGTTTGTACCCAGCTAGTGTTCTGTGTTTTCTTTACCGCCGCCACCACCAGCGTCGCTGCTACGGCCACATTTTCCTTGGATCCCCTCCCCCAATTCCCCTTTCCCTCTATCACTTCTCCCTCCCAGGGGCCAACACGGGTTTCCATCTCAGAGCCAGGACTAGGGGCTCCTTGCTGTCTTGCCCGGGGCGGATGGGCTTTCCCAGTCTCCAGAGGAACCAAATGCATCTCTCTCTCTGTATCTGTCTGTCTCTCTGTGTGTGCGTGTGTGTGTCTTCCTTGCCCCGTGTGTCTCTGCTGTCTGTGCCCACCTCTGTTGGCTGCCTTCCCCTCAGCACACCCTGAAAGCCGGTCCCTGGCCGTGCTGGCCCCCCTGCAGGACGTGGACGTGGGGGCCGGGGAGATGGCGCTGTTTGAGTGCCTGGTGGCAGGTCCAGCTGACGTGGAGGTGGACTGGTTGTACCGTGGCCGTCTACTGCAGCCTGCGCTGCTCAAATGCAAGATGCATTTTGATGGCCGCAAATGCAAGCTGCTGCTCACCTCTGTGCATGAGGACGACAGTGGTGTCTACACCTGTAAGCTGAGCACAGCCAAAGGTACCTACTCACTTAGGGTTGCTGTGGTACCCAGAGCTGGGGAGGGAACTAAAAGGTGGGATGCAGAACAGATGCCCAGGAAGAGGGATTCTAACTGCTGCGGGCAGGAGACAGTATGGGCCTCTGGTCCCCAAACAATGACCACTTAGATAGTGGTTCTCAACCTTCCTAATGCTACCACCCTTTAATACAGTTAGTTTCTCATGGTGTGGTTACCCCAACCATAGAATTACTTTTGTTGCTACTTCATAACTAATTTTGCTACTATTATGAATCATAATGTACATGTCTGACGTGCAGGATATCTGATATGCAACCTCCTATGAAAGGGTCATTTGGTGATGGGGGTTGTGACCCACAGGTTGAGAACTTCTGACTTAGAGCCATCTCTGGGACAGAAAGTGGTGGTATTTCCAGGTAGAACAAGTTCTTTGAGATATAGTAAACAAACCTTACCTGAGCATCTCTATCCTCACTCTGCATGTCTCTGGACAAATCACTTCCTCTGTGTGAGCTTTATTCTCTCCATCTATGAAAGGGGATGGTGCTAATGCCTACTAGGCAGGGGCATTGGCACGATTAGGGAGATAACCCCTGCAGAGAACAAAGTCCAGTGCCCATTGAAGGTGCCAGCTGTTGTTACTATCAATGGCATCTCTGTCCTGGTCCTGTTCTCTGTGAAGAACAGAGATGAGAGAGAGCACCTGCCTCTGGGGTAGGAGGTTATTGAGTGGGACCAAGAGGCATCTGTTCTGAGTGTATGACAGGTGGGACAGAGTGTAGGCATGAACCAGACACACAAAAGTCTGGGCAGGGGGGTTTCTCTTCAAGAACCTTCTCAGTATCAAGCTATGTTTCATCTTGAATGGACAGAATGAGGTAAGAACTCAATAGGTCCTGTGTTCCTGTAGTGTTCCCAGCCCACCTTGGGATGCTGCTTCCCATCTCTGTTGACCTCCTGCTTTCAAAGAAGGCCCAGTCTGTGAATCTCTGTCCACAGCCTCAATCCTCATGCCCAGAGCCTTTGGAGGGCTCAGCTCAGGCTCTGAAGGCTGGCATGGACCTGTGAGATGAGGTGTCTGGATCTCCACAGCCTTCTTTGACCCAGTACTGCCCACTTTCTCGCAGATGAACTGACCTGCAGTGCTCGGCTGATGGTTCGGCCATCGCTGGCGCCTCTGTTCACCCGGTTGCTGGAAGATGTGGAGGTGCTAGAAGGGCGCGCTGCCCGCTTGGATTGCAAGATCAGCGGTACCCCGCCTCCCTCTGTTACCTGGACTCATTTTGGTATGGCTCCCCACTCTGTAGAAAAAGTCAAAGGCTAAGATAGGGTGTGCTTAGAAAGCAGGTCCTTTTGCTACAGCAGATTTGTGATTATGTCTTCCTGCCCCCAGGCCATCCTGTGAAGGAGACTGAGAACTTACGGCTTCAACAGGATGGGGGTCTACACTCGCTGCACATTGCCCGGGTGGGAAGTGAGGATGAGGGGCTCTATGAAGTCAGTGCCACCAACATGCATGGACAGGCCCACTGCTCTGCCCAGCTGTATGTGGAGGAGCATCGGACAGCTGCTTCTGGCCCCAGGTACCACGTAGGACTCTAGGTACTACCTGCAGTGTCTCTGAGAGACCCTTACCCTGAGCCAGGAGGGCATAGCTGTGCACATCTGTGAAGTCATGTGGTTCTTCTTTTTAAAGGAACTCCTCCCTTTTTTTTTTTTTTTAAAAAAAATGTATTTATTTATTATGTATATAGTGTTCTGTCTGCATGTATTCCTGCATGACAGAAGAGGGCATCAGATCTTGTAGATGGTTGTGAGCCACTATGTGGTTGCTGGGAATTGAACTTAGGTCCTCTGAAAGAGCAGCCAGTGCTCTTAACCTCTGAGCCATCTCTCCAGCCCCTGCCATGTGGTTCTTACAGTTCGAAACTGGAGAAGATGCCGTCCATCCCTGAGGAGCCAGAGCATGGGGATCTGGAAAGGTTGTCTATCCCTGACTTCCTGCGGCCACTGCAGGATCTCGAAGTGGGTCTGGCTAAAGAAGCCATGCTGGAGTGCCAAGTGACTGGCCTGCCCTATCCCACCATCAGCTGGTTCCACAACGGCCACCGAATTCAAAGCAGTGATGACCGACGCATGACACAGTGTATGTGACTGGGAAGGGACACAGCAACCTCTTGGCTCTTTGGATTCTCCCCTAGGAACCCTCTCATGGTCTTGTCTTCATAATTTGGCTAGAGATGAGAGGGCCTTGGGAACAGAACCTTTAGGGGCTTTGAGGTCAATCTGCTCTTTTTGGGTCCACACAGTGCCGTCTGCCAAATCACCCCTGAGCGGCTCTCTTAACACTTACTGGGCAGGCAGTACTGCAGCATGGGACTGCAAACATGTTGTTACAGAACCCACAGTGCCTTTCTTTCCTCATTTGCAACTGAGCTGTGATGAGAATGAACTTAATGATATATATCACCAAGAGCAGGGCCTGGTAGGTAGCAAGCGGTCAGCAAATGATAAATCTTAGGGCAGGTTTTGTGACCGCTACTCTGTTGATAAAGCTGAGCCACCCATATGCCTTAGAAATCTCAGTGGAAGGGCTGGCATGCACAGGGTCCTGCTGAAGGGAAGCTGATCCAGGGTTGTTGACAATTAGTGAATGAGAAAGAGGGGGCCAGGGGACCCAAAGAACAGGGTTGGTGTCCTCTTGCTTAGTTATTTTCCCAAGGGAACATTTGTGTTCTATTGTTGAAGCACATGAATCTCATGTGAGTTCCATCTGCCTTTGCCCATGATGGCTTTCTTCTGTAGCTGCATCTGATAGTTTCTTAGTGGGTACTTTCTGTGTGGTGCACCCCAAAGTCCTGCAGCCCTGACAGGGATAATCTCACTTTGCCATAGGCCTGTGAGGCAGGTACTCTCATACCTGTTTACAGATGGAGAAACTGAGACTTAGAGAGGTTCAGACACTTCCTCAAAGATAAGCAAGGACCTCCTGACCCAAGCCCATCTCTTTAAAAGCCTACTCTTAGCTGAGGTTGTAGCTCAGTTAGTAGAGCGCTTGCCAACATCCTCACAGCCCTGGTTGTGACCTCTACCTCTGTGTAAACTGGGCATGGTGGCATGCACCTGCACTGCCAGAATTGGGGAGACAGAGATAGGAGAGTCAGAAGTTCAAGGTCATTTTCATCTGCATAGTGATTTTGAGGCTGATCTGGACTCCATGAAACCCTGTCAAAGCAAATGGAGTATAAGAGAGAGGAAAAAAAGAAATGAAAGAGAAATAAAGGCTGTTTTTAGTCCCTCACAGTCCATTCTCCCAACTCCAGCCTCATTCCAGCTCAATGCCACTACAGCAGTCCTGACCCTAGAACTCTCTAGTAGCTGTCATTGCTCAGTCACAGACTTTCCCCATTTACCTCGAGGCTCTGATAGGTGTCTGTCCCACGATCTAAGCTGACGTTTCTGCTGTGCCTGTATCTGGGGCCACTGGCAGCCTCTGGCTTCTCTTCCCTTATAAATAGTGTAGGCAGAGATAAGTGGATGGCCATTTGAAGTGAGATATCTACTAAAGGAAGACAGAAGTGTTTGGGTACATCCCTGGTGTGAAGGAGAACAGTACAGGCCACCCCTTCTTCATGTCCTGCCGGAGACAGCCTCCTTATCATCACTGATGGAGCAAAGTGCAAGCAAAGAGCTGTGGGATGAAATGGAACTCAAGTTCAAGCCATTGCCTCCTCGCTTATTAGCTGTGTAACCTTGGACAAGCCAATTAATGTCTCTGACCTCATTGGTAAATGGGGATAATTTTGTAGAGTTGTTGAAAGGATTAGGGTTGGGAAAAGCATGCCAAGTACCTGGTGTAGGATGAACACAGAGCAGGCCACTCTTATTATAATTTATGTTATGACACATATCTGGCACTTATTGCATGCAAAGCATTGAGTCCTGGGTGGAACAAGCAGAGCTGGACAGGAGCTGTCACTCACAGAAGTGAAAAGAAGACATCTCCAAAATCACTGGGACCTGGTACCCAACACTGAGCTTCAAGAGGGATGGAGACTCAGGGAGGCATCAGAGTACCAGAAAGAGGGGATGGGGCCATGGCAGGCTGGGCTTCATGGCATGTGCCTGAAGAGCTTCTTAAAGGAGAAAGAAGCTTTAGGTAAGAGTTGAGAACATTCTGGAAGGGAGGAATTTGGTGAGCTAAGACTCAGAGGTAGAACTCACATGGCCTGTTCAGGAAGCCAGTTGTCTATGGGAGTTGGGAAGGAACATCCAGATGGTGGGAAGGTTTGGCTGATCTCTGGTAGACTTTCCTCAGGCTCTGTGGGAGATGAGGCATAGGCAGTAGCCACTGGAGTGAGAAGAGACTGAGGGAGAGACCTACTAACAAATCTTTGTCAGAACTTTGACTTGGAAGTTACAAGAATGAGGAGGCTGTCACAGGTTTAGGGACACACAGAGACACACCAGTGTGAGAAGATGCCAAGTGTTCAAGCAGGACAAAGACCAGCTTGGCTACAGGAAGCACATGTCTCTTGGTGGCTCCCCTGTCCTTCACACACACACACGGCCCTCCCCCTGCAGTGAGTAGTGTATGTGTAGCCAGGCTTGAGCTTGCACCAGCCAAGTCCACAAAAGATTCTCCTGATCAGCCATGTGTCACTGTCCCTCCCTGACAGACAGGGATATACATCGCCTGGTGTTCCCGGCTGTGGGGCCTCAGCACGCTGGAGTCTATAAGAGTGTCATCGCCAACAAGTTGGGCAAAGCTGCCTGCTACGCCCACCTCTATGTCACAGGTGAGGCACGCATCCTCTCTAGCAGTTTTGTCCACTGTGGTCTCTGACACCACCCAAGGGCTAGGCAGGAGGTGGGGGTGGGAGGCTCTACACCAGCTCCCTCTCCACTCCTGAGGGAGCAGCTGGCATTGCCCCTGTGCCTGTGGCTGAAGTTCAGGCCCAGCTTCCTGCCTAAGGGTTGGTGCTCCTGTAGAGCTCTGGGCTCTGAAGCATCCCTTCCTTCCCACCTATCAGATGTGGTTCCAGGCCCTCCAGATGGTGCTCCAGAAGTAGTGACTGTGACGGGAAGGATGGTCATGCTCTCATGGAACCCACCCAGGAGTCTGGACATGGCTATTGGTGGGTCGGGGCCACACAGGTCAGAGGGCAGGGATAAAGCATGACCGGAGAAGGCTGAGGCAGGGGTACTACAAGGTCCAGGTCTTTGAGCATATGATGGGGGAGGGGGTAGTTTTCTAGAAGTGGGACCAGGAACATCTCTGTTGTTTCTTCTCTAGACCCGGATTCTCTGACGTACACTGTGCAGCACCAGGTGGTGGGCTCAGACCAGTGGACAGCCCTGGTCACGGGCCTGCGGGAGCCTAAGTGGGCAGCCACAGGGTTGAAGAAGGGACTCCAGCACGTCTTCCGGGTCTTCAGCACCAGTGGCAAGAGTAACAGCAAGCCGTCAGCACCGTCGGAGCCTGTACAGCTGTTAGAGCATGGTGAGCCCAGTGTGCGTGCGTGTGTGTGTGTGTGTGTGTGTGTGTGTGTGTGTGTGTGTGTGTGTGTG